>SFZH01000291.1:0-66818 GCA_021234535.1 Stichopus chloronotus | reverse complement strand
TTAAATCGACTGTGTGCTTTCTTTGAGCAGCCAATGTGAAGTATACTAGTGTCAAATATTCAGTTGCAACTCAGGATCACTGACGCTGCAAGGTTGTGTTTCATTTGGTAGGTATTTGTACATAATTGTTTCCTTTCACCAAATACTACAATTCCCGATACCTACAAGGAGCTACGACTTGAGCAGTATGTTTTTTGATACTCTAGTGAGACCTGTACTGTTGCATATTAATTATGTAAGCGGTTATAGGTAACAACCGTTCAAATATGATTACAGTTTTTTACTGTTTTTATGCCAATTCCGTTGCTTTTCGAAGTAGTTACTGTCACTTTCCTTCATTCAAAGACATAGTCCGTTCATGTAAAACCTCGGGTGTATATTTAAAAATAAAGAAAAAGTCTTCTTGGTTTTTCAGTACACGCAATCACTTTAAACTTTAATGTCTTACTGCATTTACTAAGTCAGCTGGGCTTAGGACACCTATATGCTTTAGGACACCTATTCAATTAATCAATTATGGACACCTATATCAATTAACATAATTTTAGACCAAAGTAACTAAGTTCATTGACAACTTACATATTTGTAAAAAGAACGTTTCAAGTGTCAAACAGCTTAGTCGTTCATACCATCAGTATTTATCAAAAAGTCATAATGGTTCAATTTAAAACTTAAATTCATAAAGGGTAATGTACAGGGACATTACCCTCTACATCCACGTTTTCACGTGGATGTAGTATGAATGTTTCCTGGAACTGTTTGTATTTAAAAAAATACAAAGGAATAGGGTAATCAAATGTTGGATTTTTGAATTTAAGATCTTGGTCATGGTAACAGAAAACAGTGTCAATACCGTAAGTTCTTGTAAAAAGAAAAAAAAACTGGAAATGTACAAGGTCGTTGTTGAAGGGCAACAAATATTTTACAGTTTACTGCTTAAACTGTATGTCCTATGTGGACTGAGGGATGAACGCACGCGTTACGTAACTCTACTGTTGCTTACCAAAGTTACAGCAGCATTGTATCTTTTATAATCCCATCGCCCCATGGAACTAGGATGAGGTAGCCTACTGTTGTCACTTAGCTAGTGGAGCTTTGTATTGCATTGTACACCCATCTGCTAATGGTTGTCATGGAAACACTTGTGGTGGGTGAGTAGCGAAGTTTGAATTTTGCTGAATGTTGGGGAACAGCACATTTTGCCGTAAAATTTGATTTCCAGGTTATTTTAGTGAGACAGAAACAATAAACTCAGAAATTGGCAAAGACCTATCTGAGAAAACAGTGTGCGAGATAAATGGTTAATTTGTGTTTGGAAAACTGCAAAAGTTTGGTTTAATTTAAACTTTCCTTGTATGATCAGAAAATCGATCTCCTTCAGTCAAGTTTTGCTAGTTCTGTTCTTCTATATGGTGGTAATTTAGGTACTTTGCATGGCTACCTTCATCCACAACAGTTCTCAGTGCAATATATATATCTAAAGATTCTTTGGCGCCTTTATTATTCATGCCCCTTTCCCACCTTCCTCTTAATGTAGGGTAGACCTTACATTATTCCCATGTGCTACGTTCAATGATGTATGGATCAAAGACTTCCTGTCTCTGTGTCCAACATTGTTCAAGACAGAATATAACAATTAGCAACCACGCATGTCGCGCTTTATTCTAAACACTTCCTTCTCATTGACGTGTGGTTGGAGTAACTATTGGAAGTCCCTTTGATCAATGTAATTTCGTAATAGAAGGAACTAAGGTTTACGTCAGGTGATTTATGTATGTACTACGTAATTCATTGAATTCAACTCTTGGTGTCAACTCGTTGGATTGCCATCTTGTTTTATAGCTGTTAAACGTTTTATGATCTGATACAACATATTTGTACAACTCATAATACTATCAATGATCTCAGACACCCCCCAATTAAATGTAATCTCTCTTTGCGAATTATGACGGAACGCTGGAAGCAACAACTTTCAATTGCATAAAACATATAAAATAGTTTTCAAAATGTTTTCTACAAATTAGAACATAATTGGACCTGAAACCAACATTTCTTTTCTGCAAAGAGGATGGCAAACACCGAAGATCAATTACGATGAGGCATATTACTTTAATCTTGTATCGGTGTTAGTTTGCTTTTTTGAATACGTTGTCTGAAACATGATACCATCCAACCGGTAAATGTTCTGTTAAGGCTTATATCCTGTTTTGAGATTGACATTGAATATTAAAGCTGGAATATGAGTTGCACTGGCAATCGCCTGGTCACCTACCTTTGTTGTTCGTCAGTGTTTCAGAGAAGAGAAAGTAGGGAAGAAATATCCTTTCAAAAATTCTGAAAGAGAACTATTTAGTCACCATCCAGATATTTGAATGTGAAAATTGTCTCGACATTTTTGTTGGCCCTACAAAATTCAGACTCTCCAAGAGAGTGTAGCAGTCAATCATCGTTCCTTGAATAAAACAGACCAATGGAAATGGATATGAATATTCATGTGGGCAAAAATGAGGCTTCAACTCAGATCTAGCTTCAATGAGTGCTTCTGCCCGTTATAACATGAAATTTCAAAGGCGAGAGAAAATATTATAGATCCTGAGAGTAATGTATCTATCTATCTATCTATCTATCTATCTATCCATCTATCTATCTATCTATCTATCTATCTATCTATCTATATATAATATATATTAATATATAATATATACATATATATATATAGACATATATATATAATATATATATATATAATATTATATATAATATTATATATAGAATATATATATAGATATATATATATATATATATATATAGATATAATATATATATATATATATATATATAATACGGTAAGAACACAGTTCTAAGAGTTCATAACTCAAATGGGTTTCCTTTTTGTATAATGTCTTGGTTTTTTACATTTTAAGTCTTTGGATGAGATCACTGCAAGAGGAGATCATCACAGAGTAACTTCCAGATGATTTCCTAAATTCTTTCCTCAAAAGAGGACCTCACAGTGGGCTCACAAGTGAGGTCCTCACAGTGGGCTGTTTTTCTAAACACTTTTTTACCATTGCAATTGCTTTGAAAAAGTGAAATTTTAACTTCAGGCAGAAAACATGGTCAAATGTTTTCTCTAGTGCTTGGTTTTGACTTAGAAAAGCTGAACTACAGTTACTTCCATCTTCAAGGCACACGATTTTAACCACTAAAATAACTGTTTGCACGTTCTAAAAATGACAGCCTGGGAAACCCTAATTCAGTTCTCTCTATTTTACTACATACAAGATAAGACCTTTGGACATTTGTTTTTGGAATGCCATGTTGTCTTAATATTAGACTAAAGACAATGTGTACTGGAAGATGTTTTTCGTCCGAAGAAGTATCTACACCTTTGGCTGCAAACAAATATTTTAGCACCCTACATTTTTTCCCACCCCACTCCAAACCAAACTTGACTTTACTATTTATTAAAACTTAGAAATTATGAGAGTGTGAACACAAGTTTAAGAAGTTTGGGTGATCAGTCGAAGAAGATATTTCCACGATAAAATCTGAAAAGATGGTAGTAATCAAATTTCCAGTGTAACTTAAAAGGTAATGCAACGTTTTGCAAGGTAATAATTGTAGCTATAGAGAAAAAAAGAGAATAAATCACAGATGAGGATGGCATGGTAAGCATGGACCGAACACTTCAATGCGATTGTGCGTAATTTCTTCTAAGTTGAAAATTAGCCCAAACCAAGTGTACTGACTTTCACCAAAATTAGGTCATGGGTTGCTTTAAACAAACATGTATAAACCAAATTTATCATTTACAAAAGATATTTCCAGTGATTACAATTTCACACTGATATACCTTTCCATTTTTTCAATCTAACGTTGATAAAAATAAAAAGTAGAACCAATCCAGCATTATAGTCATCTATTGTAATGTACAAATCCGCGTAACATACATTGGAATGATGCAATCAACGTAATTATGCCCCATCTCCTTATTTTACGTAGAGTTGTGTTATTCAAGAAAAAATAGGGTCAGTTCTCAGTGTTTCGATGTTTATTTGAGATGTCTTTATAAACTTAGAGGAATCATAATTTAAGGAAAATAATAACATGTGATTTAAGAATAAAATGGATTTTAAGTAAGTTTTTTTTTGTAAGTTCGAACTATCATTATATGCCGTTCCATGTCCGATAAAAGTTGAAATGAATTTAAAACTGAAACGTTTGGCAACTTTTATCTCACTTCACTTCTGATTATCACTATATAAACGATGTTAACTAAGAAATACTGTAATGTTATGTCTATTAGAATAGTAAAAACATATGTGTTAATTGTGTGACATTATTCAAGATTTGCCTTTGGAGCTCACTATTGTGAATGATGTAAAAACTCTATTTGTTCAATGTGCAATATTTTTTTACAGATGCCTAGAGTTACCATATATGAGGTTATGGGGTATTAGAGGATATATGCCTTTGTTGCACTAAAGACAATTGCCGATGAAAATGCCATACAAAGAAATCTTTCAGTGATATCCAGTGGTTGATATGGAAGATACAGATGCCCAGTATGACCCTATCGGGCGATAGTTTGGTATTGCATCATACACAATTGCCGATGAAAATGTCATACAAAGAAATCTTTAAATGATATCCAGTGGTTGATGTGAACTTCCATAGAAAATGTACGTTCTTAAATACCCTGGGGGACTTGATGGAACAAGGTAAACCGATGTTAACAAACCTACATTTATTCTTCACTCTGACAATCAGTGAAGGTCCGCAATCCAGCAAAGGGTCAGTTCTGAAAATTTGTGTCTGTTACTTTTTTGCTAGAAATGACTGATCTTGAAAAATCTTGTTACCCTTTTGCCGTTTTATTTTTGGGGATCTTTCTCGGATCAGAGGTAAGTCTATCTTTTAGTTTTCTTCAAAAATTATAATATGTTTCTCAATTTGTTATCAAGAGAATCTTTTCATCTTGCTTGTAAATAAAATGGCCATCTTTCCTGATAGTTTATCGTAAAACATCGTTTCCTCCATGCCCCCTTTCTAGTAAATATGCTCGATTTGTATAGACAAAGTCACAAAATAATTTATGATCCTTAGATATATTCTAATTATTAGAGATGTTTCTTTCCAACATTCCTCAAAAGGTATCGGAAAAAAAAAAATTGTCTTTCCACTTCAATCACTGACGTCGACAATTGTTCACAAGTTATTGATAATTTTCACTTTAATCTTTAAAACAAAATAACTTGTTACATATTTTCTAGTATGGAAATAAATTTTAAAATACTTTACAGTACACTGGAGAATAACAGTTCTTCATATGAGATAATCATCTCATTATATGACATGCAAACAACAGATTATCATAGCAACTAGTTTGTGTTTACTGGAAAAAATGTTTCAACAATTTGTACACTTCAGTTTGAATGTCACTCTGTAAAACTTCATACTTCTGTACTTTCCTTACTACAGCTTTGGAGAGCACATGAATTTTTCTTTCAAAGAATAGTTTTCTTTGAGAAAACCTGAGATCATTTGATACAATCAGTCTTCCTTAAATTAACTTTAACAAAGATTTTCTTTATTCCAACCTGCATTAGTTGTTTTTGTTTCATTATTTTTTCGTAGTAAAGCCAATAGTCAATTAAACTCTTTGCTCTGAATCTACGTTGAAGCAGTAATTGTGTCTTTGCCACTGACATTTTCTCCGTATATTTCCCCTACCTATACGACTTTATCTGTTCAAGCAATTATCGAGTTCCTGTCTGGGTAGACTGCCAGAGACAAGGAAGCAGACATAAATAATGATTTTACGTTACGCATTAACATACACATTCTACAAGGAAATAGTTTGTCTACGTTGAAAGCTATCATGTTCAAGTAGGATATAATGACTAACATAGTTTATCGTTGTTCGAAAATAATACATCAACATTGTTCGTTGTGAGGGTTAGGTGTAACATTAAAATCAAAATGACAGGGAATGACGAAAACTGAGATGAATGGTTAGAAAGTGTAAAGTTCAAATCTATGATAAGTTGTCTTACGGGTAAAGCAATAAAATTAAAATCTACAGTATATTTAAATTAGTAATCTAAACTTTTTTTTTGGCTGGGTATAGTTTATTATTCTGAAAAGTAAAATTTCTAATTTCAACTAACTTGTGTAAAATAAGGTTGTTCATTTAACTCAAAAGCATTTTCACTCCTAGTGTTCAAAGGAAGAGACAAAATGGTTAGTCACAAAATCGTCCATTTTATTGACTTCATTTGCACCTTGAAAATTGTTGAAATTGTGAACTTGCGTTCTAGTTGAAATTCATTCCGATCGTTTGTAGGAAAAATTTAATTTGAGAGCTACTCTCCTATCTGCTGTTTATGCATCCTCAATATGAATTTGTGTTCTGCAGAACGTTCTGTGAATCGTTATCATATGGGCTGTTTAAACATGTAAGGATCAACTGTATTTACCTCATCAAAATTAATTTCTAAAATGTAGTTTGCATTTGAAAGGCTATGCAGTCTCCATATTCATAACGAAACTGATCTGCTTAAGTGACTGTCACAACTTCGCAATTTCTTTACATCGATAAACATTCAGTACAATTTGACAAAAATCATTAAAAATGAGAAATTTAGGCTACAGTCCACTTTTGGAACTTTAAAGTACCTAATTAGATACGAAACATACATCACCAATTAACATCACATAGAAATTGCATCATAATTTTCTCTGCAGTTTCACCAGAAATTTTCACTTTCAAAGAATAATTGTATGTTGTTTTTATCACAATTACTGTTGTATACAATTCTAACATGTTCCGATAGGCTACTATCTTCCCCATTAAGCAGTTGCATTTAGTTCAAACATTTGTTCTTTTTCATACGATAGCTCCTCAGTAGTATTTTTTAACTTGTCACTGTCGTAATAGAGCTTTCAGATAACGTTTTGAGTGCATTTACATTAATACCGTAAATCATTTACGTATTGAACTTGGACGACAAAATGTTCTTTCAATTACAAATAAAACATAATCAACAAATTATTGCAATGCAGTAAATTGTAGCAATGTAAACTCAACCGTTCGCCTTTCATATTTTTCCCAGCTCTGTTTCGTAAAGAAAAACTAGATTCGCGTGCCAGGTTTAGTTTTATTTCTGACGGAAAAAACTTTCAGTGGTGCATATGTATTAATATAATATTTAATAATAACGTTATGTTTCTGGTACGAGAGTTGATTATATTCCCTAAGTTTATTGGTTTACTCAAACTATTAGTTATGACATCACCTACAAATTATATTTTGAATTCAATTTTACTACACATATTCTATTTTAGCAACTGTGTATATATTTTACAAAAAATATTTTAACTTCACAAGTTGATAACAAATGAACAAAAAAGTGTTACTTATCTTGTTATAATTGTAATTAAAAAACGGAAGAGAACTAAATCTAACTTATAATAAGCATGTTTTAATTCGTTCGTCGGTAAAACGCCTTCGTTTCTTCTCATATACGTCTTTGAAAAATGTTACTCTTTCTCATACTTTGAAAATACTTTTCATGTTATTTTTAGATGGAATATAAATCTTAAATAAAGAGTTTATCAATGTTCAGATAAAGGAATCGCATGAAGTTGTTCACAGTTTTTGAAGCAATATTATTCTTTAATTCTCTTCTTCTTAATAAGGTACTGACCGTGAATGGATCCACTGATTCCCAAACTAGTAAGTTGTGTTTAAGAAATCAAGTACAAATCTGTGTATTGTATCTGGTCATATCTCTTTTATTTATAGACCTTTTTTCATAGCCAAGATTCCTGTTAAATGCATTAACCCAAAGATAATTGACATTGCACTCCAAATAATTCTCACGAAATAAATATCATTCTATACATTATATCTTTGCTTCACATATAACATGACAATTTAATAGAATTTTAAATCATATGGACAATATGCGTTATACCTTATATGCTTTTGTTCACGTGATTAGATATTCGGTATTTTCTGTACCAATCTGCCGAGTACCCACGAGATTGTCAAGAGGCCGTCAGCCAATGTTCATCTAACAACGTCAAATCAGGTGTTTACCTGATCAAACCAGACCAGTATCCAGAACCATTTGAGGTTTATTGTGACAACAACGGCACCTCTACTGGATGGACGGTAAGCTAAAAACTGTCAATACAACTAGGGAACTTAAAATTTAATTCAACGAATAATTCGGTGAAATGTTTCATTGTTACCTTCTTTACAATGTTCTGTACAATATTTATTTGTTCTATGACTCTACACATTAGAAATCAAAAGACAGGAAAACATGAAATAAGGCTGAGAAGCGTGTTAATTGTGAATGCGTCCTACAAGGATTTAAGTAACGATTTACGTAAACAGGAATGTTTCATTCTTGTACGTACATATGTTGTCCATGTATGTACATATTTGTCATTCAAGTAAAAAAAAAAAAAAAAAACCTGAACATAATTCGAGTTGGTTCAGTCTAACTTACCTATCAGGCAACAACTTCCCTTTGCAGGTTATACAACGGCGGTTCGATGGATCCATTGGCTACACTCGAAACTGGAATGATTTCAAATACGGATTTGGATTCTTGGGAAGTGAATTCTGGATGGGAAATGAAAAATTGGCCCACCTGACAAATCAAAAAAGATACAAGCTTCTCATTAATATGGAGAATGCAGAAGGACAGTCATATGATGTGACATATGATGATTTTCGTATCACAGATGAGTGGGGCAACTATTCTCTATCCAGTGTTGGTATTTACAACAAAATTGCAGGTAATTGTACCACTTACATATTTGATATTGGAATGAAAACACCAATTCCTAACCTATCATTGATGTATGACAATTTAATATTATATAAATACCTTTTGGGTGTCACAATTTCAGATCGAATATCATTATGTAACTTCTGTTTGTTCTTATTTTTAGAATTTAGTATCACTTGGTGTGTGACTAACAAACAAATCCAGAATGGAAGTATATGTGAAAGAAGTTGTGAAAATCCGAATGTCTGCATCCCATCAAATCCTTCAGAAATGGAAAGATGTGTCTGTCAAGGAAACAACATGATCCATGAAGGCAGTTGCATACCGACGGAACAGTGTGGCTGCTATCTTTCAACAAAAAATACTGTATTAGTGGTTAGTTCTAACACTTCACAGAAGTATTTTTTTCAAAGATTATATTTGTTTGTGTTTTCCAAAAATTTTAATTTTTTTCTCAATTATTTTTTCATTCTTCCTCCAGGAAAATGAATCTTTTATCAATTCCGCTTGTTCGTGGAGAGTAACCTGCCTTAATAACAGACTCATCAATGAGACATACAGTTGCAGCCACGGACGCAACTTGTGAAGAGAGTAATGGTTCCGGCAATTGTACCTGTAACCAGGGGTTTGTAGGAGATGGTGTTAACTGTACTCGCCATCCATGTTACGACGAAGGAAAAGGTCGTGTGTTATCAGTAAGTTACAGTTTCCCCTTTAAAGTTCTTTCTTGTCTTGGTACTCTTAAAAGAAATATTTTCATCATCTATTGACTCTATTTCGAATATTATGTTTGTATTTCCAGAACGACGAATCTTACATCAATTCGGATTGTTCTTCGGTAATCTCATGCTCCAACAACAGACTCACAAGGGAGAACTACGGATGTCCATGAGCACGCAACATGTGAGGAGACCAATGGTGTTGGTGAATGCAACTGTAATGAGTGGTTTGAAGGCGACGGAGTTAACGAGTGTGAACGTATTGGTCCCCGAGATTGTTCTCATCTTTACAGAGCAGATAGAAGACGAGATGACGTATACACTATCTATCCTCGTGACGGTTCTGAATTTAATGTATACTGCGAGATGTCAGACGGTGGATGGACAGTAAGTCGATAAATGGTCTTAATAACTCTTTAATTAACTTAAGGATCTGGTTTTTATCAAAAAAAAGTTTTACCTATTTCACACTGTATTAAAACGAAATGATGAAAATATAGTTCTAGGTGCTAAAAATATGGTGATAGTGTTGGTGCTGTTATTGACACACCAATTAATACCAATGAATTTTAATCTGTATTTTAAGTCTCGTGACGACGAACATTAGACAGAAACAGTTACTAACTTTTAAAGTTTATTAAGATCATACCAAGTAGTGTTGCTCAAAAAAGATCTTTTACATGTATTAGTATTAACAGGTTCAAACCGTAAGAATTTAAACTACTGTGACATACGATGGATTTTACGGTTATCATTACCAATGAAAACAAAGAAAGTATTTCTTATGTATTTCACTGACATCGTATCACTTTAAGTATTTTGCATAAATCTATAAAAAAATCTTAATAAATTTAATTTATTAATTAGATTTTGCAAAAACGAACGAGTGGATCTCTCAATTTCTATCGCCCCTGGAGTGATTACAAGAACGGTTTTGGCAGTCCTGGGGGAGATCACTGGCTTGGAAACGATAAGATACATCAACTAACCTCCCAAGATACATATCAGTTACTTATAGAGAAGACAAATAGTGCAGGGGCATCATACCATACCCGTTACTCCAGTTTCAGCATCAGTAACGAAGCCCAAAAGTACCGATTATCACTAGGTACCTACAGTGGAAATGCTGGTTAGTATTTCAGACAATATTTTAGTATATATTTTTTCATGACAGCGCAGAAACATAGCTACAGTGAATTATGTCTCCGTGCTTACGAGTTTACAAAATGAGATTTGCAACAATTGAAAATATGAAGCCTAGGGTTTTAATTGTCAGCAGAGGATTATTTCAGTCTCACAAACAGAAATGTTAACTTTGCTTTGTTCAGCTTGTCATAAATCGCAGCAAACTTTTACAGTTTAGAGTAATTCTAGTAAGTATTACAACTGGAGAGGAATACACTAACCTTGAGTACAAATAATTGTACTATGTAAGTAGCTAAACTTGTCTGGATTCCTTGCTGGAAACATTGTCATTGAGCAATAAGTCTTTAATTTATTCTTGCCGCTATTAGGGTTATGTATAATTACGAGAAACAATCTAAAAGGAGTTAAAAAATGAGTGTCAATTGAGACAATGCTGATAATACTATTACACTTTGGTTCGGTAAATCCAGAATTTACAGTGCAGTGGAGTTGGTCACGTTTCAGTTTGATGAAAATTCTTTCTGGTTACAAAATGTTACTTCAATTGCAAAATTTATTTTGATCAGTGTACATCAATTTATCTAAGTAAATGTGTAACGGCTTTACAATATAGGGCATTTTCCAATCAGTAAGAGACATTTAGAAGAGAAGTAACATTATGAAGATATATATATATATATTCCTTGTTGGGTATAATAAACAAGCCCACTATGACCAACAAAGAATGTATTTTATCAGGAGGGGTGGTGTGATCTCATGTCCAATTTCAAATGATTTAGCTTTTGTAATAAATAACGCACACTACAGCATAACAGAAAGCATATGCACAAAAATGGAGAACAATTTAACAGAAAAGCGGGTGATAAAATTACAACACACTACCAGAGTAATCATAATATTAACAAACAATGCACAATTAAATGAACAAATATCAAACGTTTACTGAGAATAAATTGTGTGACGATTCTCGAAACTTTTGCAGGTAACAATGCAATGGGGGCAAATTCAGGATATCGGTTCAGTACGCACGATCAGGACAACGATGGATCGAGTACCTACGACTGTGCAGAAAAACACCGAGGTGGATGGTGGTATCCAGACGACAGTAGCACAGGCACGACTGAGAACTGCTACTCATTCAGCAACAGAGCAGGTACTGGCCGCTACGAGTACTCGGACTGTCGTTGTTATTATTATTATTGTTATTATTATTATTGTTATTATTATTATTATTATTGTTATTATTATTATTGCTATTATTGTTGTTATAATAATTATAGGCATCATAAATGCACTAACTGTGATGGCTGCTCTGGTAATTACAATCGTAGGTATTGTCGTAACAAAAATGAAATTCAAGAGACAACTCACTACTCTTGTGGCTACTCAAATCTAAATGGTGATTACCAGTACAATGATCAGCGCGGTATTTTCTGGAAGAATCTCCACGGATCTGATTGCGGGATCACACAAACAACAATGAAAATACGCTCAACTTAGTGGTGAATATGATCAGCGGTGAAATTAATTAGTTAACTTTACAGAGGTTATTTTAAAAATAACATTTTCTGTGTTAAATATTTCGAATAATTGTATTTGGTCAAACTTTTAATAAATAAAATATGTGAATACTGAATCGATCTGTTTCAATCTCTTATTCTTGATATACTATCGAAATGTGCTTTCGCTTACTCTTCAGGTCCAATGAAGAACTTTATTGCAATAACAATAAATAGGTATTTAAAACGTTGGAAACCATAGATCTAGTATCTGAAATGTTTTCAATTGGCCATTTGTTATCATACTGAAAGGATAGACCTACTTACACACATGACAGTATTTATGCATATATGTCATAAAGCACAAAAAGTAATTTCTGACACAATGCCAAGGAAATTGATTCCTCCGCGTGTGTGTTGTTGTTATGCAATATGTTTATAAATACATCTTTTATATTTCAAACCTAGAATCTTGTATCACTAACACGCATTGTGGAGAGTTTTCCATTAAGTAGGACAATCATAAATAATATCTTGAGGTTATATGAATTATTCACAAATACTGGTTCAAAATTGTTCTTTCCATGCAATTGCATTCAATCTGATTACGTAAAGTAGGTGACAGTAAATGATCTTTGGCCCTCAACCAAAATCGATAGGGCGCCCTGCACTCAATAACGTACATCTACAAATGCAGTGGGAGATCTGCCTAAGCTTTTCTTCTTGAGATACCATGTCAGTAGTTTTTCCACAATTGTAACCCCAGTTGACACCAAATGACCTTTGCCTCCACAGAAAGCAGCACGGAACTTTTGCTCAATAAGTGACAGCTACATGAGAAATATTAGATCTCTTAATTTGTCTTAAAATTTCATGTTTACAATGTTTTTCAACCAATTTCACCCCCTTGATCCCAGGTGACCTTTTGACCTTGATCAAAATAAAATGCTCCTTGTACTCAATAGGATACCGTGTACATTACATCTCAAATATGAGACGTATCCAAGCTTTGCCACATTAAAATATTGTGTGTTATAGGGTTTTTCACAAGTGACCCTTCTTGCCCATAAATTACATTTGACCTATCCCAAAAATAATAACCGTTTGCACTCAATAAGGTTCATCTAGATAACACATATTGTCCAAGCGTTTTGTTTTAGATATTGTGTCCACAAGGTTTTCGCAATTTGACCCCTGTTAACCCAATGACCTCCTAAACTAAAATGCTACATTTAAGCAATTAATGTACACCTACATATCAAATATAAATCTGTGCAAGCTTCCGTTCTTAAAATGTCATATTCACAATTTTATACGTTTTCACAATTTGATGCGTGTTGACCCCAAGTGACCTCTGACCAAAATAAGAATATAACCTTATTGTACTCAACAAGGTGCACCTACATACTACCCCAAGTGACCTCTGACCAAAATAAGAATATAAACTTATTGTACTCAACAAGGTGCACCTACATACTAGATATGAGACTTGTACCAGTTTCGTTCTTAGGATATCGTGTTTACAAGGAATATACATATATATTTTAGTATATCGGATCTGTCTAAGCTTCCCATCTTGAGATATCGTCTTTGAAAAAAAAAAACAAGAAATGACGTCATATGGGAACATTGATATCACGCCAGTGTACCTACCTATCCTGTATAAATTGTATGGAGCCTGACATTTACGTCGAGGTGATACACCTCCAAATGTTTGTCGACGTTAATGTCATTTCTGTGTCATAAAATACTGGCCAGGCTTTATTTGTTCACTTGACTTACCAAAGTACAGTTGAATAGTCAACTCTGCAGCTATTAGTGATCATTGTAAAGTCGGTAACTCCATTTTGTTCCCAAGAAACAGTCACAATACAATATCAAGTGATTACATTATTTTGAAAGTCAGAGAAGCTGCACTAGTTAATCTGACTCTGCCAGTTCTGTTAGTGATCATTGTAAAATCGATAGCGCCATTTTGTTCACAGAAAAGTAGAATCCTTGATGATATATGAATTTTAGACATTAGCTAATGCACCAAACAAATATTTGATATTTCGAAGTAACTTGAACCGGATTTATTTCACAAAACGTCTACCACTTTTACCACTCTTACTACTCAAACATTGTTATCTGTACAGTTTCAGGTTAAATAGAAGTGAGAGCGCTTTTATACGTGGGCTTCATACCGTAGGCATGGATACTGGGAGGCCTTTCATTGAAATTTTAAAATGTTATAATAATAGTTACGTTCCCAGGTACACAACTGTCGCGAGAGCGACCATACCAGCACTTTATTACTTTCTAGCACGTAGCCGACGAGAAAATTTTGTAGTCCCGTTGTTCACTTAGTTGATTTTATCAAGGACCAATTTAAGCAGTCGGGGGAGTAGACGGACAGTGTTTACTTGGCTATGTAAGACATAATAGTAAATTGGCACTGCTGCAGTTCATTCATAGAGATTTCGGACACTCTATTCGGATCACCATCCAATAAGAAAAAATAATTGTTCCTGTTGCATTAGAAAATTTTCAACCACCTAGCCCAAATTTTGTTATTTTTGTAATGCATGTACTTACGTGCACTATGGAGAACCTGCATGGTTCTTTGCATGACGCCTCTCAAGTTCACATAGCGTAGTGCCGTGCTTTTTTTAGAGGGGGATTAACTGGGTGACACCCGCCCAGTGGTCACGGGGTACCGAGGAAGTTATCCCTCACATTTTTCTGAATTTTTTTTCAAAGTGAAAAAATAAAAACAAGCCGTATTATTGTGGTAAAATAACGTGACCTGAATCTACCCAGATTTACATAGGACGTGTCTGAAATAACTTCTAGTCAGTTTATCAAATTCCTACCGCGATAATCTAGATTAAGGAGGTTGATCGCGCAGACAATATCTCCATTTTGTGGACAAATTATGGGGATATGTACATACATACAGGTATTAACAAATAACGAGCTGATAATATACCAATACAGGTCAGTGGAGTGAGCGCGGAGGAAACTAAATATTCATGAGCATCTGCATGAGGAGGGGGGGGGGGATTTGTGAGGGGGTATTTGTGGGGAGACATTTGATATTCTGTCTCCCACCTATCCAGGAGTGTGGGATATGTCCCCTGTCCCCACCGATTGACGAAAATACTTTTACAAAGACAATGTTAGATTACCTCTATAGGGAGGGTTCTTAGTGTCAACTCGAATTTGGACGTAATGTTGTTTTCATTGGACGGAACTCTTGCACAAACGTTGTACCTACTGTAGGTGTATAGTGTAAGTGAGCTGCACATGTTAAGTTTAATAGCAACACTAACAAATTTGATGATTAATGGATCCACGATTACGTGGCTCTAATTTTCGAGTACTGGGTGATATTCGTTTACTGGACAAAACGATATCAAGAAGAGCCTTGTCTTTTCGTGTGACTTACATCACTTTTTCCGAACATAACAATTTATCGATCATCACTATTTCGAACATCACTATTTTCGATCATCACTATTTACATCATCGTAATTTTTTACATCATCTTGAGTTGTCAGTACATGATCGATCACTAACTGTGATCGTTAGGTCCTTTAGTTCACAATATAATCAAGTGATTGTATTAATTTGAAAGTTAAAGAAGTTGAGCTAGTTAATACGACTCGTGTAGTTCTATTAGTGATCATTGTAATATCGATTGCTCCATTTTTTTCTCTCAGTAAAATGGAATCCTTTATGACATATAGCGGGATATTAGACGTAAGCAAATTTAAACAAATGTTTGGTGTTTCGTAATACCTTGGGCCATCTTCATTACACAAAACGTTTAGCACCTATGTGTAATAAAACATTTTACATAGCTGTACAGTTTCAGGTTATATACGAGCGAGGGCGCTACCAATAGGTTTTCAATACGTAGTCATGGGTGAGGATGGAGGCCTTGTTTGAAATTTAAAATGTTATACATAAGCCATAGGGCCATGTTTGTTTTTTTTTTAGGTTAGGGGGACTAACTGGGTGGCCACTGTGTACTGAGGAAGTTGTCCCGCAGACTTTTCTGAAAATTTGTTTCTAAGTAAAAAACAAACAGGCAGTACCATTGTGTAAACAAAACGTGACATAAATCCACCCAGATTTACACAGATCGTGTCTCAGATAACTTCTAATCAGTTTACAAAATTCCTACCGCCATAGTTAAAATTATCCATATTGGGCAATTGAAAGGACAGTCTAAAGTAAGAGGTTGGTCTAGAAGACAATATCGTCATTTCTTGGACACATAATGAGGATATTCACATACATATTGAAGAAATAACGAGCTAATAACTTACCAATACAGTGTGGAGTGGGCTCGAGGAAATTAAATATGTAGGAACAGACTTGTAATGGGACATTTGATACTCTGGCGACCACCTTTTCATGGTGGGGGACATGTCCCCCTGTCGCCACTGCTTTTATATAGACGATGTTAGATTACCTTTTTAGAGAGAGTTGTCAGGGTTAACTTGAATTTGAACGGCATTTTGTTTCCATTGGCCGAAAATCTTGCACACACGTTTTACCTAGGTGTATAGTGTAGGTGAGCTGCACATGATAAGTTTAATAGGAAGGCCAACAAATTTGATAATTTATCAATCCACGATTAGCTACTACGATTAGTACTCTAATTAGCACTAGAGGGTACCTCGGACAGTAACGAGTGGAGGGGAGGACGAGTGACATTTCTTGTGTAACTTGTCACCAATGTATTGACTATGTATGCATTTTAGTGGGGGAAGTTGTTCATCCCCCAAACTCGAAATTATATTCTCCCTATCCAGAGGTTACTAATGATGTGTAGGCTGATGTCCCCTTCTTAGAGTTGCAAATTTTATTCTCACGTGTATAGTCAGTCCTTACTAAGGGCGATAGGTAGGAAGACGTTGAAGCTGGTGATAGCATGTATTAAAACAGTAACACAAACTTAGTGACACAAACAAAATTTCATTTCCAATTGAACAATTGGTTGTTACTCACTTTGAAAATCATTTGAACTGTCACAATTCAGTTATTTCTAGGTCAGAATTCTTCAGTCGAACATGAACCTTTAAATGAGGTTATCAAGTTAAATATTTCACGACAGTGCGTTAAGACTGTTTAAGAGTCAATGTTATTGGTAAAGTTTCCTTGAACAGGTAACACACTAATAGGTTTCACATGGAAGTCTAGCAACACAAACAATAGTTACTTAGGAACCACCTGTTGATACAGCTATACAAACAAAACGTTCAACATATAAATCAATACTACGAAGTCGGGCGGTAGCAACCGTCACAAAAAAAAAAAAAAAAACAATCGTCAAAAAAAAAAAAAAGGCAGAGCAACTACAGTAAAAAAATTGAAATCAAATTTTCCCATCTCAGAACATTTTATGACGTCTAAATAAATATATGAAGTATCACACCAGATTGCGTCTGGAGCTACCTGGTTGTTCAAAGATGTTTAAACTTGTATTACAGCCCTCTCCGAGCCCAGCGGTACCTTACTCCTGCAAGCGCGTAGGGTAGAATACGGAGCTGCGAACGCACCAGTGCAGGTAGAAAACTATTCAAAATAAGGAAATGGATGATTTGAAAATAAATGTAATAAAAACATGATTACTTTAGTTGGAGTTCCTCTAAAATGAAGGAAAAAATGAAGGAATAAAATGAGAATATGCAAGCAAACTTTGTGAATTACTGAAGAATATATCCAATCCAAATCAAGCTTCAAAAGTAGGACCATTTGGATCTTATCCACGCTATATAAACAAACATTTCCAAGTGACGCCACTTACAAGGATGCTCTAGGACGGGGATCAGTCCTCAGTTCCACCATATTAGAAGTCGCACCCTCTAGGCTGAGACTAGCGAAGTTCACCTATCCATATTTACCCCACTTATCAAATACCATTGGACACTATACAATGAAAACGAGGGGAATGTCAAAAAAAAAAAAAAAATGGTAGAGTAGTTTTTTTTTCTGAAAATCAAATGAAATTTGAAATGATGCAAAATACTGAACCAGATCGTGTTTAAGGTTAATTCATTTTGGTATTTGCAACATTTCTCAAAAAGTGAGGAGGAGACCACCTTCCCTTAGATGCCTCTTCAAGGCCAGCAGTCACCATGTCACAGCAGTCTCATGCTATGCTCTCCCCGATGAAGATATCCGAGCACCACCCCTGTGAAACATGACACCACTGGTATTCATTGTCATGCCACTTTGAAGGTTGATAAAGTATTTAGACTTATTAGGTATCCGTACCGTGCTGTCCGAGACGGTCGCGACGGTATCGCCACTAAGTTAAAAAAAAAATCATCCAGGACGAATTTTGGACTTTCACACCCCAATAAACATGTATGATCCTTGCTGTCCTGTATGCAATACATAATTAGCTGTTTAATACATAGTTTAATTCATGTAATGTTTAAAACGTTTGTTTTGCCATACGTAGACTGAGGTGCTTAAAGCCAAATTATATATTCAAATCTCAGACAAATGATGGGCATGTAAACAAACACACACTTAAAACTGAGGGTGGATGGTGTGAGCCAAGTGTCTGTCATCATTGCTGTCTTGAATACAAAAAAATACCAGCAATTATCATTAGTCCTTCTCAGTTCTAGACTTATCAGAGAATGTTTTAATTCTTCAATATCTCTAGACAGTCTGTGACCTAAAGGAAATCTGTCAAGGAAGGTCGAAACAAAGATTTCGTGGCAGTACACCCAGGAATGTCAGGATAAAATTGTAAAATGCATTGATATGTTCATCTGTTGTATACCGTGCTTCGGACGGGACGATTCGAGATTTCGATACTTCGACTTTTTCGTTTCGATATTTCAACCTTTTTGCCTCAATGTTTCGCCTTTTGTCTCTCGATGTTGTAACATTTCCGTTTCAATATTTCGATGTTTCGACTTTTTCGTTTCGATGTTTCAAACTTTTTGTTTCAATCTTTCTACTTTTGCCTCTTGATGTTTCAACTTTTTCGTTTCGATATTTTAACATTTTTGTTTCGATACTTCGATGTTTCGACTTTTTGTATTCGAAATTATTACAATTACAAATTTCTATATCTCTATTTTTCGTCTAGTTTGTTGCGATATCTTTTTCATGGTTCGAAATTTTGATGTTTCCATGTTTCTCCTTTTTTTTAGATAGTTTTGTTTTTTAAGATTTCGATGTTTTTTATGTTCGGACTTTTTCGTTTCGATATGTCTATGTTTCGATATTTCGATGTGTCTATGTTTCGACTTTTTGGGCGCGTTACTCTTGGCACGATAGGCATGCATGTATTGTCTATAAAATACACGCATGGTAATTTTGTACCATACACAGCAGAGTACAACATTAGATAGACTGCAGAAGGTTCCTTAACACGATGATAAATGACATAAGGTTTCCGAATAGCAGGAGGGACAGGCGGGTTATGTAAATATTATTTTCATGTTTTTTTATTATTTTGTACTCGACTCAAAACTTCATCACTAAGCTTTTACATATATTTTTTTATGTTTGCTCATGACTCTCATTAGTGTGTAGGCCTAACAGAAGGGCGCCTAGACCAACGCTTAAAGTAGTGAAAGGAAGTACGTGACGTGGATATTCTTTTGCGTGAGAAACAGAGAGGGGGTGCATTAGTCCAAACATTTTTGCACCCAGAAAACAGCGAAAGTGGATCATTATTTTTACCAAAATGAGGCGTAATCATCGTGCCAAGATGTGATAAATTTTTGACCTAATTGAAAAGAGTGCCAAGATGTTCTTTTAACATTGCGTTCTTGCAACCCTCGTTAATACAAAACATTTTGCGGTAAGCCCGCTGCAAGCCTGGACCTCAGGAAAGATATTGAGAGAAAATGGAAGTACGAATAATTGCGCTCATGTCTTAAAGGGTCCTACATTCGAGGTAAAGTCGTTTTTGAGGTCTGAATGATGTAATTCATGGAAAGAGGGTTCATAAAGAGTACTCCAGAAAGGGTACGCCAGAAGCCTGAACGTCGGGAAAGTTATTGAGAAAAAAGAAACAGTAATGAATGAATGAAAGTACGAATAATTTAGCGTTCGTCTAAAAGGGTTCTATATTCGAGGTAAAATGTGACTGAATGAGGTAATTCAGGGGGAAAGGTTCCATAAATAGTACGCCAGAAAGGGTTAGTGCTTTTGAAAATCACTGCACTTCAATCAGCGTTAGTCTTTGGCTACCAGTGGTCATTACGCATCAACAGGTTCATCTGACTGGGAATATTTCGGACGAATTTACTGTACATGTGCCCGTCTAATGGAAAATAACACACCCCCCACTTCAGGCGTAAAACACGTTTCAGTACATGGACTCTAAGTCACATGCTACCAGATCATGAGCTAGGCTAATCGAAAGTTTTGATAACTAGCCTGGAAGAGGAATCCCGTAAAACCTACACCTGAGGTGATATGACATGCATGACAGGCGAATGAGATTTATTAGTACACCATATTTTTACAGATATTTGCAGCTCATATTGAAAAGAAATAAATGTTCTAAACATTATTGTAAACAGTTCTTTTAGTTCCAGGAGCGTGACTGCAGGCACACGATTGGTGTCTGTATGTATTTCGTGCCCTCGGACGAATCTGCAATACAATGTCCGTTTTTATTTCGTACCCTCCTATATCTATTTCCGTATAAATATACCATTCTTTCATATCGCCTACACAAAATGTGTGAAAAGCAACAGGTTAAGCTGGTTATGGCGCTAGCAATCTGGGTCAAGCAGTTAGTTTTCACAGATGGTACTTCAAATTGTTCTTTAATCCTTAGACTTAGTCTTTATCGCGGTCACATGTAGACTATTGCACAATGTAATGAATTCAAACATCTGTCGGTAGCCTTCACACTCTACGAGACCATATTCAATTAAAGAATCATCAGGAGGGTGAATTTTGAAATATAAGCCCTGCATGCCTGATGTGTGTGCTTGTGTGAAGCATGTAAAATGTCAAAACATCGAACCGAAAAACTCGAACATGGTGATATCGAAATCTCGAAACAGAAATATCAAAATGTAAAAGTCTGGGCTATAGAACGTGACAAAGAAACGACCAGGAAGTTGTTCTCCGTTGGGGCAATTGACCTGGTGTACCAAAATTTTCCTTGTTTGAACGTAATTAATGAATCTTTGCATATAAAAACCTTTTACAAAAAGCAACGTTTTCCAAAGGCCCCGTAACAGTGGTATTGCATATGAAAGTTCACCTAAGTGTTTGAATTAAAGGAACACACAGCCCTGCGTTCACAAATAAAGAAAGGAAATGGCTCCATACATCATTGCGTGACTTGAGATTTTCTGTAAGCCAACGAAGCAATAACTCTAAAAGTTAACTTTAGACAATGCTAGCATCTATAAAACGACCCAAGGCGACACAACAGCCTAAGACGCAGTAAGAGTTGTATTTGTTTCAAATTTCACATCATATTCATGTTCACATTAGACACTTGTCAGGGACACAAGCAAAAGTAACAGCCAGTATATTTAATACACACCTCAAATGTTTAACAAATTATGTGGAATACCCTATTTTATGAGTGCGTATAGTGAAATACTCTATTGCCCAAATTGTATCACATTAGAACAGAATGACATTTTTAGCTTGACTCAAGTGTTCTCGGTTTTGTTGTGATGTAATTGTCAAATCAGCACCTATCACCAGCAAAACGTTAAACTCAAAACGAAAATATAACCAGACAAATATCAAAAGGAAACCGATAGAGAAAAAATCCTAACATAATGTACAGCTGCATAGTGTAATGCACAACTATATCTCAGTAGAGGAACTGGGAAATGGCAGTACAATTTTCTAGTGTCAAATTTGACCTTGGGCCTCTGACCTTGGCCTCAAAATTTGCATGATTTTTAGCATGATTCTTAAATAAAACCTTGTATACCTATGATATATTTTAATGTTCTGTCATAGCCGTTTTGGATTAAGAAATACAGCTGAAAAAAATTAACCTGAGACTTCTGAGCTTAATCTGAAATTTGATGAGGGAGCAACTTGATATGATATGTTATCCATTTACCAGTTTTGGTCTTTATCAAGAACCTAATCTAGGAGTTTCCAAAGCAAACTTTTTATTGTAAAATTTGAGCTTTGACCTCTAACTCTGACGTCAAAGCACGAATAATCATGATTTTCAGATAAAATCTGGTATACCTTTCATACATTCTATGAAAATAGTCAAAATTGATAAGTCAACACAGCTTAATTTTGATAAGCAAATGACTGAAATAAGAATTTCAGTAGTTTGACCTCTGACATTTGACTTATGACTTCAAATATTGATGGGGGACACAACTTCAGATCACGTGTTCTGTACCTACCACAGTCCTATACCTATTACAGTCAGCCTTTACCATCATTGCGGCTTTGAGGGGTTTAAACTTTTGAAATTGGAATTTTCTTTGACACGTACATACGCTAACACACCCTTCACACAAACACGCCAACACCCATGCTTACTCAGGTTTTTGGATCTTGCATAAATGTGAGTGTTGCGGACCACCTTAGGTACTGCATCAGGTTGGACACCCATGTATCAAAAATCAACCACACATAATGTGACCATGGCAAATTTTGGTGTGACAATTGAGAGGGCTCAGTATAATACGCATTAAGCATAAAAACTACAATGTATCATCCTACAAGTACATTACATGAATATAGTGATGAAATAAATAGGTCAAACTTAGCCTAACATATAAATGACATAAGCTTACTCCGATTAATGCGCCACAGTCTACAAAGACACATGTGAAATAATTTAACACTTTCTGATTGATGGATTCGAGAAACAGAAGGATAATATAGTATGAAGTAATTTCTTTGAAAAAAAAAGCCTTATTAAGTAGGAAACTAGTGGAAACATTTGTCACATTTAAATGATTGGATCTCAATGCACTGATTATCACAATCTATCATTTTTTTCTATTATAGGTCAATATGTGAGAAACAAATATAACACGAAATGAATGTTCTGAATATTCCCTGGTAGGGTTCCGTCCTGTTTCTGCGTAGGATAAATGGATTAAACACTGCATTACTTCAAAGACTGTGAAATCCCTGAAAGCAATTCTTATGTTATTATTTATTGACATTCTGCGTCATGGGGATACGCAAATCATGAGCCGAAGCAGGAATGATTGAATTGCTCCATGAAGTATATTCAAGAAAGGTTTGGTGTGTGCTTCTTACCTTTAAATACAAGCTTTCCGAATCAACTCTTAAAAGTACAAAAAAAAACTTCGATCATTCTTTACCTTTACGCTAATCCACACGTAGTTGAAGGCTTGTAGCATATCCAGAACTGCAAATCCGTAAATTGTAATCGTCTCATGAATTCCTAAAAGTTTTATCAAAGTCCAGTAATGTTATATTTTATCAACCGCAGTTTCTTTATTTGAATGTTTTACGTGAATACATCTTCGGAAAAGCAGAATCCAATGCAAGTCTTGAACTGTGAAAAAAGATCAAACGAAGTTCATTCACACCTATACCAGTCTTTGAATTATACACAGTGTAGTACTATTTGGTCTTTGTTTGAATGGTTTTCAACTGCTGGTAAATGAGAAAAGTCACCAATGAGACAAAGAGACAAAAGAATGGCATTGAGCCAAGGAGAAAGTTAACTAAATGTAGTGGTAATATATAAAAAAGAGTTTTATGTCAAAATAACATAACGCTCACTAGGTAAACCAACATCAGGAAGTGACAGTTACTACAAATACAAACTAATATGAATAGCATAGTACCTGTTGGTTGACATATAAACTTTAATATTCTAAAGGTAATTTAATATTATCTCAATTTTTGGGCCGCTGAGTGTGTATGTGTAACATTAATTTGGTTTTGGAAAAGTTTTGGAAATGTTTAAATAGTAAGAAGAATTATGAGTGTTTATAAATATTAGTCAAAGTATATAAATATTTAAGTTACTAATTTAGTTAGTTAAGGGCTTAACCGGTATTTCTTTATATCCAGCACAAAGTAAAACAATTCGCATACCATTTATGACCAATAATACCTGATCACAGTGACGAAGCCAATTTCACCATGGACCTCCCCCCCCCCCCAAGTTCGCGTAGTACTAGGACAATTGCCTATACGTTAGTTACTTAGAATAAAGCCTTTAAGGTAAATGAAAGTCGTCTAGGCCTAACGAAAACATCAATAAGGATTGCAGTAATTGGTAGAGGTCTCGTAGTAACATTCTATGCTCAAGTCTACAAAATAAGTTAGCTTGACGTCAGACTGAGACTTGTACTTGGTAGTGTACTAAGGCCTAGGCTAAGTGAATAACACTACAGTTACAGGTACAGTTACACTACGCTATACTAACAGTTAGCCTAGTCTTAGTTAGGCCTAACCTATTGTTATGTATGACTAGGGATACTAACAACTACTGCAACTTTCAACTAGGACTTCGATTTGAAGTCCTCGGGTGCCTTTCGAGTCCTCCGATAAAAGGTGTGTTGTCAGAACAAGTCCTAAAGCAGGTATGCAAACGACGCACACACACACAAACACACCCACAAGCATTGGCACGGACACTTAATTTATACCATTCAACAGAACCCGCCTGTTCCCGTGGTCACTCTACCATGGGATATCCCTGGGGTGTGGCTATTCAAATATCTGGAAGATGAGTGCATAGTTCTCTTTTAGATTTTGTAACATGCAATCTTCTACCCTACTTTCTCTTCCTTTAAACACTGACCAAGAACAAAGGTAGATGACCAGGGGATTTCCAATGCAACTTGTATTCGAGCTTTAAATTCCAAAGTTATAGATAGAAAAGGCTTGCACAAAAAATGTGTTTCTTATCTCGTCGATTTACTTTTTATTCAAAATTTTGTCTAAGGTAGATTTTTCTTTCTTACTTAATCAGAAAATTCATAATGAGGAATAAATTAATTAACCAGCGGTAGCATTTTTGATGTTTACAATAACTTTCGAACCCAAATATGCCGCTAAAAATATCTCACTTGTGTTCGCCTACATTTACAACACACACTGCAGCAGTGTGATGGTAAAACACTGCAACTCAGTCATTCACTCTCTGATTCACGTAAAAATGTTCAAGTCCGTTATGATAGTTGTTCGAGTTTTTTAATCTTCGACAATATTCCTCATATCTTAAAGAAATACAACTACCTTCACGTACTAACATACTCCCTACATTCCTTTCACTTAGGATATGCCTTGTTTTAACGTAAAATCTGAGGCAGAATTAACATTATCTATTTGGTTGCAATAAATCGTCTACGGAAACGTTGAAGGGACATGCCAAAGAAGAAAATCATCTCTGCAAAATGATAATGAAATCATGAACATACAAAATCTAAAAATTACTTTTTTTGTGAGGTACGAACTTTCCTTCAAAATGATCAAATTCCTGAAATTGCCATTTTGCGAACTGATTAAAATAGCAAAAATCGAGAATTGCCAGTTTGTCGATATGACTCATTTTTTCACAATAGCAAAAGTCAGAAAAGTGTCCTTTTTCCAAGTTCAAACATCTCGTCCAAATAGCAATATTTTGAGATGTGTCATGTCGACTAGTTAGATGATGGTAAAATGACATTTGTTTTTAAATGTTGTTCAATCTCTGCAAAATGTCACTTTCATAATTATGCCAATTTTATAGAGCTGTCAACATTCGGCACAATGACAATTTTGTGAATTTTGCCATTTTAAAGAGATGATTGTCATCCTGCTGCAATGAAAATTCTCCACATTCGGCCATTTCGACAAGTTTATCAAATCGCCAAATTTCAGATTTGTAGTTTATCTATTTAGTATATTAGTATATATTTAGTTTATACAATCAAAACATTTTTGGAAACTATTTGTAAACTCGAAAATTGTTATTTTGCCGCCTACACGCTTCCGTAATCGCCTGACATATATAAAAAAAATCTTAAGGGATATCTTTCTTCTCAAATGAACTAATTAATCTATTGTTTTATCATTAAGACTAATATTAAGGTAGAAAAAATGTATTCAAATATCGTCAATGCTGATAGATCATCAGTGATGCAGGTCAATTAAATGAGATGGATTAATCGTGAGGTTGAATCACAAAATCAATTTAAACACGTTCCTTTTAGATCAACTTGCCTAAGCCACAATGAAGAAGGCGTCAGATGAAAATTTGCCGGTTACATAACTTCAAATTTTATTCTTCTATATTTTCATGTTTTGAGTAATTGCATTGTGATTTGCCATGTATGATGTATCAATTACGTGTTAGAGGCTATAATGCCGTTGTAGGTTTATCTAATTGTATAAGGTTTGCAGATTTAAACCGCCGCCTTATCACTGTGATCACGTTTTATTAAAAAGTTAAGTACATGTCTGTGGGAAAGAATGTGTTTTATTACGCTTAAAGGATTATGATTGAAATACTATACCATAATAATAAAAAGAAATTTTATTGATAATCAGAGTCTTTGCAAACGGTTGTTGGCGAGGGGGAATGTAAGAGTGTTCCACTCCCCCACTAATAATTGTCGGACGATAGTCGGAAAATATTAATACCAGTTGGAACTTTTAATATCCCAATCTACCTACTTTTAAAGAGATGCCAAATATAGCAAGACTGTGTGTCTTGGTTACATTGTAATTGAAAAATTTCTCAATAAATCTGAAATACCATTTGAACTTCTCATATTTAAGTCCAGGTGAAATTTGAAGTACCAGTGATGGAATTTCTCATATCTTAGTCTAGTACACTGTATGACTTCCAAAGACGTCAAATATTGCGGTCATTTAGATGTGTGGACTCCATTGTTGTCACATGAGTTATATATGTTGAATATTTAACAAGGATGTATAACCCAGTCAAAAATGATACGTTTGTACGGCTAAAACATCAGTTTATACACAGAATTGTACCAAGCGTGGCCGCCATTGTCTCATGTTGCATCATAAAACGCACAATCCTCAAAAAGGAATATCCTCGTATGCTGTACTAATAACAAAAGTGGTTGACTGGCTATTGCAAACGTGGTTGAAAGCTACCTCTATTACAAAAGTGGTCGTTGAGAGTTGCAAAAGTGTTGAATTAACAAAAATAAAATACAAAGGGGGGGGGGGGGGGCGAATTTACTATATACAAAAGTGGTGGTTTTATTAAGAAAGTGGTCGACCTATTCCGAAAGTGGTTGCAGAAGTGGTTGCTACTACAAAAGTGGTTTTAACAGGGTCTTTAAGAAAGTCATTTTGAAGTGCAGAATCTTCTATACTGACTATATATATGTAAAACTATATATAAGAAAAAGGCTATGGCTGTAAGACTATGTATGTGAGATAAAATTGTCTTCATATGTATACGTGACTGTGTCAAACAAGGGCGTCGATAGTTTCTATTGACTGGGCGGTGGAAATATTGCAGTACTTCATATATAGCACACATTAGGGGTTTATTCAGGGTTTTCAGCAATCTGTGTGTTTGTGGAGGGGTGGTTTGAGGACGTAGTCCGTTGGCGCACAATGTAAAACCTAGGAATATCTAAACGGAGCGGTACCATATGTTAACAATGAAAAATAATTGGCTTTAAAATCCTACCGAAAGGTCGGAAACCGCACCACCCGGATTTTTAAAGCTGCATGTACCCAGCCTCTAAAATTGATCGAATGTTTGCAAAAAGAAAACAGCAGTCCATGGAAAATGGTAATAATTTGGATTGCATTCATCCAGAAAGTTTTCACCTATCAAAATAAAAATCTGAAAGCCAAAAAAAAAAAAAAAAATCCTTTGGTCGCCCACGTACACTAAGTCTCCATCCGTTTGCTCTGACCGTAGGAGATAATTTCGCCTTTAAAAACCGCCTAGATGGCTGGAAACAGCACTTTCCTGTTGTTCTACGCCGCATGTACCCGCTCTTGAGACAGAGACCTCATGTCTGCAATTTGTCATGGAAACGTCAATATATGGAAATATTGTAATAATGTGAATTGCTTTAAAATAATATATTTCCACACAAATCTTTTTGGCACTTTCGTAGTCTGCGTGTTAATCTTTAAATAGTCTTAAGTTCGACATAAAGGAAGAATCTTACCGTCGCCTGCAAGCGGCGCACCACAATAAGTTGGCGGTGAGCCTACTGAAATATTTTGAGCAGGAAACGTCTCAAACCTACGGAAATCGCATTGCCGAAACTATTTTGCTGTTTATTTTTCGACTGGATTCACCTCTAGAAATACATGTAGCTTTAAAAGTAAATTTATCTTTTGGAGTCAACATAAGATGGGGTGTCAGGTGATCCACCCCTTGGTGTTGGCGCCACTGGTGTTACATATTTACCTATCTTTTAGTCAGTACCCCTTTTCATTCCTTATAATTCTGGAGAATGTATTCGAAAAAAAAAATCAGTAGAAATAAACAAAACCATTTCAAATGTTACAATGCTTTATTAAAAATTATTTAACCGTAAGAAATTAACATAATTTTATTACAATGCGCCTTTTGTGTTAAACATATTTAATTGAATGTAAATGCCGTGATGATGGTGACGTATTAGGAAGGTTGTTTATCGGCGAAAAGCAATAAAATAGAATATGGTATACAGACACAAACAGTTTTGTGATCATTTTCGGATCATTGCTCTAGACAATTATTTAATTTATATCTGTTCTTTCTTGAATGTGAAGTATATTAAGGAGTTGGTTTTATTTTCATTTCTGTATATTGTAGACCGCAGTCGTATCCACTAAGGTTAGTCCAGAATATGTTTGTTCCTCGAGTAGATCCGTCGTATTCTCCGTTGAGGTGAGTATGGGCGCAATAGTAGCAACAGCTTCCATCCAGGAAATAATCGCAATAACCCTCACCAATATGGCAGTAACAATAATAATCATAATTATAGGGAAACCACCAGGCTCCTCGATGCCGTTCTGCGCAGTCATAAGAACTACTACGATCGTTGTCCTGGTCACGTGTGCTGAACCGTTCGTTGTTGCTCAGCGCCATAGCATCAAAACCTGGAAATTGGATAAAAGACCGTCCGTGAGGCATCGTTAATATCATAATTAAGTTTAACTACAGTTGAGCAATGTAACTACGCATTTGTATATCCAAACATACATAGATACATTTATACACACTTCCATATAGACATATGTATGTAATGTGGGTCATCATTTTGCAGTTACCAACGCCGAGGCATATAGCAATATGTTTAGAATAATTAATGATAGAGTACGACATGGATGTCAACAATAAAGAAACCAAGTTATCATTTGCAGGCCATGTATGTTTCAATCATCATAATCCACATAGTAACTTTGCCTTAGATTACGGAAGAAAAAAAATATTTTCAGGTATAATCAGGCATTTGATGATGATTTGGTAATAAAAACACACAATATGTTTTTATGATATGCATCATATCATCTAGTAAATTGTTATTTTTGCATATGTTTCTCAAATATAAAATGTGAATTATGTTTTGGATTATTTTTTTTTGTTTCAAAGACTGTGGTTATATTTTATTGTTTAACTTGATGGGTAATCTTCATCTGTACCCAGATTGGACAATCGGTGACGAAACCACTCAAGGTGACATTAATAACGTTAAAAATATTTGACTGCACCAGGTAAGGGTGGTGCAATCACGTTATTGTACTATTAATATCGGCTGATGAACGGTAATATAAACAGTATATACATGTTATTTTCGTTTAGTGTCGCGACTCATTGCATCAAACGCGCACAAAGTAAATATTCATGGTTACAAAGAAAATCACTGATTTCCAAATTATAAGCAATGGGCACAACGTTTATTTATGGTGAAAGCTGAAGCAAATTCAAGATGGCATAAGCCACGTCAATCGAGTGTAATTCATTTTTTTTTCTTCAGATAATTATTCATATTATTATGAGAGAAATACAGAATGCGAGAAGGTGAACATATCTCATATTTTCAGTATTAGGACCACAAACCAAACGATGTACATCGCTCCCATTTATTTCAAGATTCAACACGTACAAAGTAAAATAATATATGGTCTACACCGTGTTAGGCAATTATTTTGTTAGGCGTTACCACATTCCATTTAATTGTAGTGGTTACTACTGACTTGTCTACATATAAGCATGGAAGGCTCAATTTGAACTTCTTTTTTTTTTATTTTGAATATAATATAATGAAAAGTACATGATGAATAAAAGTAAGGTAAACACTCACTTGTATTTCCAGTATATCCACTGATAGAAAGTCGATATTTGTCTGTGTCATCACTGATACGAAAAGAAGAATAGAGGGCGTGGTGCGATTTACCATCCCGATCAGTAGGATCTGTTCGTAGACTGTAGTCCTTTTGCGCAGTTAGAGAATGAATATAGTCATTTCCTAGCCAGTAATCTCCCAGGGGATCTTCAAACCCGTTCTTGTATTCACTCCATGTTCGATAGAAGTTAACGACGGCACTTTATCTCCTCTGAATGACCTTTAAGACAACATAAGTTAATTTGGTAATATGACCACTGATCAATTGTATGAATAAAAAAAGCAAATGTGTTGGTTTCAAACTGACAATTTTAGTCAATGTACTCACCGTCCATCCTCCCCCACTACTTTCCATCTCACAGTAAACCTCAATACCACCAGGATACCCATCAGGATAGATGGTGTAAACACCGTCTGTATCAGTTCCCTCAAGGTAAAGCTCATAACAGTCCTTCGCATCAGGAATCTCGGTAGTCGTAGCAGGTACAGAAATACAAGTACTGACACCGTCTATTTCACCACAGCTTGAGCCGACAGAACATTGAAACATTTCATCTACACTTAATTGGTTGTTGCTACAGGATGAACTCCTGGTACAGTCAGCGTTACAGGTAAGAATCACCATTCTAGTTTAGAAAGTGAAAGATGCTTTTGTTAAAACAAACATTCTATCTGATTATTATAGAAGTTGTAGATAAGATTATATCATTATAGTTAAAGACATATTAGCTTTTCCTGATAATTTGAACAATTTTTTTGCAAACTAATGTGGATTAAATTTTCATAATATCACATAAGCATGTAGCAGACATGAGATAAAGATAAAATAACCAAAATAAAATTAGAACAAAGTAAAATATGCAATAATGCAATAACGCATTACAGTTGAAGGTTTATCCGAAAGAAAAGTGCACTAACCCCTTATGACGGTTCCCTTTACAGAGTCATAACAACCACATTGTTCCTGAGGAATGCAGTTGCCCTGTTGTATCTTGTTCTCACCGATACATGCACATCTTTCCTCTACACCAGAGGATGGAGGGATGCAGATCTCTGGATCATCACAAGAATATTCACATGTCTCGCTGGAGTAAACTGTGTTATTTGGACACCACTGAACACATGATTCTGAAAAAAAAAAAAAAAAACAGGAATAGTAAGTATTTCTGAAGTTGAAAGAAGATATGAGAAACCCCCTTAAAAGACTACATAAAGCATGCTTTATTTTACTAAACCATGAATATTGGTTGATTCTGTCTGATTTGACCCTCATATGATAGACTTAGACAAATTTCATCAAGGTCAAACTGAACTCAATGTGTGAATTAAATATAGGATGATAAATTTATTAGGGTTACTATGTACCCGGATATCAAGTTAATGTCGAATTTTAAAGCAACGAACGCATTGTTCATAGGACGTAAACATGACTTGGAAGTCATTAAAGTAAAGCTCAACTCAAAATTATTCATAGTGATTATAAGAACGTACTTACCGGTTCTGCCGTCAAAATTGCCAACATTTAAAAGAGAATATTCTCCCCATTCATCTGATATACGAAATTCATCGTAAGTGACGTAGCATGTTTCTCCCGCTGTATTCGTAAAATCGATTCTTAGTTGGTATTGCTTTTGATTTGTTAGAAACGCAAGTTTCTCATTTCCAATCCAAAATTCGCTTCCCAGAAAACCAAAACCTGTTTTTGACTCTTCCCATTGCCTTGTAAAGTTTATTAGTCCCATGTGTCGTCTCTGCAATACCTAGACAAGAATTGAATTAAAATGAAATTACACGTGATGCAAATTAATGTTACCCTTTTTTTCGGTTGATCGGTTGTTCTGGACATTTCTAAATACAGGCTTTCTCCCATTGACACTTCACCGCTTTAGTTACATGGTACTCTTCCTGTCATATAATGTATGATATTGTCGTAAGATTAAGCCACACTTTTAGTTTGGGGGGCAAAATATGGGCAGATATCATCGAGACAACTCAGAACTGTTCAACGCATTTCTGCTGACATTGTTTCTGTTTACATGAATCGAGATATTGGTTCTGTGTTTGGCTTGGGACAATCACTCTACTTGGTTGATAGAAACTTCACTTTATTGAAGTCTGAAGTTTCGTTTCAAATTGTAATTAATTTACAACACAGCAATATTACAAGTAATAACTACGATGCAATAGTCGGAACTATGGTCTTTCAAAATGGTTTTGACTAATACGGCTTGTTTTAGAGTTATTTCGGTTTCGGTTTCGGATTTTAAATGACAGAGTATCCAATTCTTCGTCACTGCATTTTTGCAAGAAATCTGAAATAAATTCTCATGGCTTACCGTCCATCCACCAGAATCCAAGTTATTGTCACAGTAAACTTCGAATGGCTGTGGGTATCCGTCAGGTTTAATCACGTACACGCCAGATGTATTGTGGGTAGACGGACAGCTACTAAGCACTTCATTGCAATCTTTGGGGTATTCGGATTGTTGATAAAGAAAGAATGAAGTTCCTGTTTGATGAGGAAGCAAAGTTAAATAATAGAGAGGACTGCTTCTGGAAACTTGCAACAATTTGTTTTATGCGTAGTGCAAATCAAAATTAAATTGAAACACATGCAATAAGTCTGAAACTGTGCCTGCGATGCAAAATAGAAGGGAAAAGCTCACATAAGATAAGTAAAACAAAGCTCAGAGACAATTGTCTTAAACTTACAATTATAATCAATTTAAACTAGCTTATTAATTTTAGATTACTTTACCAACGTTGCCATAACATTTGTTAAAAACATCAAAAGGACATTTGAATTTTAGGAAAGTAAAAGGACATTCTACCTGATGATAAACTGCCTTCATCGGCATACACCTACATTGGTCAAAAGAAGTGGAAGAGAAATACGATTTTGATTTAAAAAATAACTTATCCAAATTCAACGTCAGATTCATCTGGAATGCTATTGAAATAACTCAACAAATGGTATGCTGAGATATCAAGGTAACAATCAGTAATAACAAATATGTGGCTAAAATGAAAAGTGTATTGTGAACGACTTTTGCTCCGTTAAACACGTTTTCTTGAATAGTCGAAATGGCTACGGCTACAGCGCTGGCTGGTGTATTATTATGTTTGGTTTGTTACGGTTATTTCTATGAGAACTTACTTGCTTAAAATGTGAACAATTTAGTGCATTAATCTTGGCTATCGTTCAAGTTCTGTGATGAGATGTCATAGAATTACATCAGTTAGCTCCCCAAATGAACATAACAACTATTTTTCAATGAAAATTGTAATCGGGCATTAAATTATTAAAGAAACTACTAAACTGATAGCAAAGATGTAGTACGAAGAACCGTTTTCAATACTTCTGGAACTTGAATAAAATACAACACCGAAGAAATATTTCGGCCAAGATATTTTCCACGAGGAATTAGACTACGTAAAAGTTGTCCTAATCTCCCCATTGTGGGCTCTCCTCTCTCTGCAGATTCTTACTTTTATTTCACGCTGCTCAAAGAATACTCACGGTTTTAATTTCGGATTTAATTTATAGGGATATACAACAAAATATAAAAATATCTCAGGAATAAATCACCTTTAAAGAAGAGAGGGAAAAAGCAAAGGAAAAAAAAGTATATATATCTACTGACTTTACAATACAGCTATCGATAACACCATCATCGTGTGAACTTTTCTTTTATACCTTACGTTACTGAGATTGTTGTTTCTAAGCAAAACTAATACTAAAATGTTCTTAACGCGAGATATCTTTTCTGTATTTTCTTTTGTTCTTCTGTAAAGATATGGTCTTCTTTTTTCCCTACAAAATAGTCACGATGAGACAGAGACAGAGAGAGAGAGGGGGGGGGGGGGGGAGGTGGAGAGAGAGAGGTGGAGAGAGAGAGGTGGAGAGAGAGAGGTGAAGGAACAGAAAACAGTAAAACAAGATAAAATACGATTATACTCCCGACGATTATCGATTAGACCATCATTGTGTGTACCACGACTTTCATTCACTGTTTTAAGTAGTGATTGTTTCATTGGCCTATATAATACAAGCATTGTTTAAATAGGAGATAATTTTGTAGTGTATGTATATACTTATATATTGTTACTTTTTTCAGCGAAACATCAACATCAGCAAAGTTGTTAGGTATACAGAAAATGGCAGCGACAAAATATTGCTTTGGAAAGAGACATGGAAGAAAGTCACTCTTTAATTAGTCACTTTCTATAAACAGTTGAAAATGGGATACATTCTGTGTGTATTTATACTACTAAAGGCTTGATTGTGCTCTTAACGTATTCGTTTTCTTTTTTCCTTTTAAGTTACAATATGTTTGTCATGATAAGTGAGACCGAGATCTTGTTTTACATTGCAGTAATACATTCCTTCTCAAGTTTCACTACAAAAAAATGATTTCAACAACGACCAGAAAAAAAAAAAGAGAAGAAACTATACCTCTATCAAAACAAATTATTTCGTGAAATTATTTTCGTACAAACAATGTACTTTTGTTTTTAACAGATTGTTGGGTTAAAATTCACCCCAAATCGTTTTACTTTCAAACGTACGGTCTCGTTTTTATGAGTGTTTGGTATCGAGGAAGCGATGGGTAAGATTTGCGTAGGGACGTTTCCCCGTTGAAAGCTGGTACAATGTTATAAAATGCACAGTGCATTAATTTCGTGATTTAAGTGTATACCAAATAAAAAAAAAAATGTTGAATGCTGTGAGGAAACACTGTGTAAATAAAATAATGCCCACGTATCATATCTAAACTTTAAATTAAGATGTCCTTCTGATAACTAAATCATTGGACCTTTAACAGAATAAACTTCTTGTTGTGAATTTATTCTGAAATTACATCTCCCTGATGTCCATTTTAAAGTATACCTGCCACTTTATCATGAATCATATTGCAAAGATGGATTCAAGATTTTTTTTTTTTATTATTAGTACTTGGGTAATATCAGGAACAAAACTAGCTAATATTTAAATTATCACATTCTTCTGTCATATCTTACCATAATGTAACTCAACTTTTCCTTTTTAAATAATGGTTAACCAAAATATGCTGGCATATTCGATATACTTTAACATACAAAATACGGACTTATCATTTAATTTACGGATGTGATCTAAAAATTCATTAATAAGTGATATTTGCTTTGATGACGGAATATGGAAGTTGCATTTATTATTTTTTTTTTCGTTTGATTTGAAATATTTGTTTCAATGTATTTAATGAGCCCATATCAACCTGCATTTAATGTTGTGAATATTCTGACTGCATCAAAGAAAATAAGTCACATAAACTGTTAAATTGAACAATTTAACAGTTTGAACAGTTTAATTCAATAGATGTTTTCAAACATTGATTCAGAAATATAAAATTATATCTGTCATATTCTGTTTGCCAATCAATCTACAAATATAATTTTCAAGGAATGTAGATTGTTTAGCTAAATTTACAAAAAAATAAGAAATTTATCAAACTCCAGAACCTTTGTCTCACAATGTTAAAAGAATAGGATTTCCTTTACTGGAAGCAGACAATAAACATTATTTTCAGAAAGGTGAACTGAAAAAAAGTAAATAAACAGTGACGGCCAGAGTTTGTTGTTTCATTAACCCTTCCACTAATAAATCCAGAAATAATATAAATGTGAAAGTACATATACAAAAAAATAAAAAGAAGAAAGTCCTCCTCCCTGACGGCTCTGTGTTATTGAATTGACTTTTTAGTGCCAAATTTTATCGTTTTCTTTCCATTGTTTAATAGGAACTAACTGCGTTGAATTCTGTTCATATCACTAATCATCATCACAATTTGTTATTGGTCACTGATGTAAAATAAATTAGGAAGAAAAGCGTAATTGACAACACACGTGTAGACAACACAGCATATCAGAAGTCTACGAATAGAAATCAATATTAAATCGCAACTCACTTAAGGCCCACTAGAGACGTTCCTGCATGTCGTATTGCAGCTGTAATTTGTTCCTATCTACAACCAAACGCGTTTTATAATAAAAGGTACGGCACAGCATTTAAGTTATCTATCTTTGAAGTTTCAATAGGAATTTTAATATACACAGAAGAGAGCAGTAAACTATTGTTGTAATGTTTTCCCTTTCAATCATCTATGAGCATAACATTTTCAGAATGAATTAAGCTTCTTCAGGTAAAAAAAAAATAAGAAATTAAAAGGTTCATACATTTAATGGTTGAATGTTACATTTGTAAACCAACTTGAGTTAAAAGTGTAACATTCAAGTTGAGTAACATTTAATACAAGAAATTATCTGGAAGACTCACCAGTTTTGTTCCTAAAGAAAGAAAAAACGGGAGCAGCAATAAACTCGGCAACAGATGGAACTCCTGTTGTTTCTCCATCTTCGTAAGCAGATAAAAAACGAAATGAATTAATCGTTGATCAAAAACGAAATATCAATTGCATATTATCTCATTTTCAGGCGTCCATTTGGTGTTTAGATGGCACCTAAGCTTACGGATGTCCATTAATACCGGTGACTGTTCGAATAAGTACAGGATATTATGTCTGTCACCAAAATGTAGTCAATATGCCTATTCCTGTATTCGGTTGTAACAGAAGGTTGGGTTACTTTCTACAATCATGAGTCACGTGGAACGCGTGAAAGTTCATGTCAGAGTGATGTAACAGATTCCAACTAAGCGATATAACGAAGTAAACAATAGTTTTACAGTAAACTATATATTTTTCTTAATTATTTGAAATTCATGCAAATTGGACTGAAATGCACACACAAGGTCAGATATAAATTCTACTAGTTCTTTGATGAAACAGAAAAAAAAAAAACAATAAGAGAAATCTAGTGATGGGTTTGTGTTTATATCATATGTGTGTGTGTGTGTGTGTGTGTGCGGGTTGAATAAAGTGTGTAATGCAATATTTGAGGATGTTATCATATAGTATTAACGATATGATAGAAATTATACGTACAAGGAAACACAGCTGTACTTTACCTTCTGCAGCAATAAGTAGGCTACTACAGTGTTTATGACATGTTATAGCGTCAAGTCTGGTAAGCTCGAGTTCTAATTTCAGAGATTTTTTTTTCTCTGGATGAGAACCCCCAGATAAAAGGAAATCAATATGCCCTTATACCTATGCATGGTTTTGTATCGCAATGTATACAAAATATTAAGGTAAAGTTACATATAGCAGTCATTGTGGTTGTTACGTGTTTTCGAAGACAACTCGTAATCTTACAATTAGAAATTTTAATAAAATTTACATCGGCGTTGTCATTTCTGGACCTTACTTACATAGGCGTGTGAAATAAAGATTTGTTTAAGTACATAAATATTACTTAACCTATTACATGTACCTTCACCAACTCAGATCAAGGTTTTCATAAAACAACTGTCATTTTCTTATTCATAAATGGACATTCGTAATTTATATGCAATGTGTCTTATCGACTAAAACAGAGCGTACACTTTGCTGTTATGTAATACAAAACATTTTTAGAAAGCTCGCTATTGTTTCTTAGTGCCTGCAGTAATTTATTGTCATACCCTACCCCTAACCTGAGTTCAACAGAATAAGACATCCAATGAAATACATAAATTAAGCGCGTCGTCATGAGAAATTAAGTATTGAAGCTCCCAGTGCTACTCGACCTTGTTTGGTTATTTTATGGTACTTTGACACTAAATTATGGCCTCCACTTTTTCTCTCTCTTTGCAATAACGTCGGATGAGAATCACCAAAGTGTGCCATACTGGGCAGGAAGTTGTTACATTTTTTACAAAAGTTTTAAAATTTTCACAGTTTGGGAAAAATTGTGACAGTTTTGATTAAGTTTCATAATAATTATCTTTTGGGTAAAAGTTGTGACATTTTGGTTAATTTTTACAATATGGTTGGAAGAAGCCCCATAATTGTTCCTAGAGGAAATAATGCACGTTGTGTATAGCTGTATGCTAGTTGTGTGTTGATTGTCTTGCCGTTAGACTCCAACGTGAAACACTGTGCGACAACGCATCCATTATACAAAGTTTTTAACATCTAATTTTTATCATGTGTAAATTCAGCATTTCTTTTGTATTGAGCATTCTACTACTTTTGTTAGTAATCGTGTACATAGCTATATATGCATTGATTGTACCTTTAGTCGACCTAATGTTTTAAGGTAAAATTTCTAAGCAATTTCTATTATCGTAAATACTTTAATTTTATTAAAGCTCTAGTATTGTCAACTGATTTTGGCCTAATATACAGTCTGTCATAAGAGCATTACTCAATAATATTACTAACCGTCTTTAGGTGACTGAATCGGCTTATGCAGTGTCGATCCCGTTGAGCGATTTGGGTTACGTTTGACTGGTTTCCAACAGTACTATGGGAGGGGGTGGGGGGGAGGGGATGTCAACAAGTGTTGAAATACAATTGAGTTTGATGAGGAGGCGATTACCCTTGAAAGTCATGATACATATTTTATCTTCTTTTTTATTAAGAGTGATCCTGAAGGCTCACCTTTGCAACAAATATACAGTACAAATGTACAGACCCCTAAACGGGAAATAAATATGCAATGAGATACACAAACACAATTATACAAATACCTATTGCTGAAAAGTACAAGTAACTCATTTTACTCTACATTTCACGAATATATAAAATATGCAATATATACAAATATACAATACAAGTATACATAAATATACAATATTCTAACATACAATATGTAGAAAAAAATATAATGCTGCAGTGTGCTAAAAATATGCTGAAAATATATGGCGTGAAGTACAAAACACCTATTAAAAGGAAAAATGAGGTTTTAAATTAAAAAAAAAAACAAAAAAAACAAAGGATTTTCCACTGTTCCATTTTTCTCAGTTAGTACAACACTGAGAAAGTCTGCTTCAACTCTTGTGTGTGTGTACTGGGAAGCCCCCCCCCCCCAAAAAAAAAACAGGTTAATATGAAAAGAGGCGTTATCACCAGCCAAAATATGAAATACTTGTTTGGTCCACATTGGAACGGATTTAACTTTTGGGCTCTTTCAGAAGATGTGTTTAGATGTGGTTGGTTGTCTCAATTTCATCGCATTGCTGCCATGGACAGATATCAACACTCATCCCGAAATCACTGATCCTTCTCCCAGTATAAAGAACGTTACGTGATAAACGATATTGAAAATCGATTAGTTTGTTATCACGGAAGGTGTTGAGCGTTAATTTCCATATGGTATCCCATGGAAACGTGAATTGCTTCTTTATTGCAGTAACATTGACATCTTTGGGGTCAAGGAGTTTAACAATAAAGACATTTGTTACTAACCGATGAATGAATAAGATTATTGTCTAAGTAATTTAGCTTCTCAATGACCGCACTAGCATAATGTAGTATAGTGGACAGATCTAAGAATTGGGCTTCAGTTTCGACCAGCGGAAATTGCTTGACAAGGAAAGACCAGTGAGGGCAGTGATTGGATGAATTTGAACATCATTCATTAACCAAGAATGATTTATCGGTTTAACTAGCAAAGCATCGACGTTTTTTATAAAATCATGTAATGCTGAAACGTCCCTGAATTTTGTCTTTCTTGATGACTTGCCCTGATCGAGAGCAGGTTTGTTCTCGCCCAAATGAGAAAACAGCTTTGTTAACCTCCTTTATCACGTTCTCGATAACACGAAAAATAGGGACGACAAAGTAGAAGAGTGGATAGACGACGATGTTTGTCACAAGTACATTGGCAAGTAGTGTCACATGTCTCCTACTCCTTGTCCCAGTGATATTGGTTGTGGCTTTAACGTTTGAGATCAAAATACTACGGATAGCCTCCTTAAAGCAAAAAATCTTACCAGTGATTTTAATGGATGAATTACTCTAAAAAATATTATTGGGAAGTTGTTGAGAGATGAAGCTCCCTAACTTCAAACCGCACATTTTTTTTTCTTGCATATTAGCGGAGGTACTAGTTGCTTTTTGAAAGAGGTGGAATGCGTTCAGATACTGAATGACTTCAGCGCTATTGGTAACAACGCATATGACAACATGAGCATATTTAAGAAGTTTTATACATTTGCCATTACCACCAGAGACTCGAAAGCCCGGAATATTATCGCAAGAACTGATGCATGTCCCAAAGTTTTCAGAAAATAAAACGTCAGGAGATGGAGACAGAGGGCACCTTTGTCTGACATCTCGTGAAATTGGGAAGGACTAGGAAAGATTTCCGTATATAACTAAACGTCTTTGAGTATTGCAAGACAAAATAGACACCCATTTTCTGAATTCTGTACCAAACTTGAGTTAATCGAGAATTTTCGTTAGTTAAGCCCTAGAAGCTTTGTCAACCGAGATGAGGGCACAATCGTTACTCTTGATCATGACAGAACAATCAATAATATCTCTAATTATAAACATATTATTATGGATAGATCTAAGTGCCATAATATTAATTTCCTTTTTTAATTTCCTTTTTTTTCTAATTCGTTTGTTGTTTTGTTTCCAGGGAAAGCCGGATGTTGAGCCTATTGAGGCCTTGTTTCTCGCCTGACATTCGACCTTCCTTGTAGTAGGTGTGGAATTTAGGTCATGGCAGAGTTGTTTTCGATGCGTCCGATAATAAGGGGTAGTTTTATGCAGCGTATTCCCTGTATCACAGTAAGTTACGTAGGAACTCTCGTAATAAAAAAGAGTCCGTTGTGTTTATAAAACCAAATAAAAGAGCAAATCAAAATGTTCTAAAAAATAAAGATTGAAAATTCTTAGTCCATAGATAGAAAGGTGCAATACATACAGATACATCAAAATGCAGAAAGTGTAGAGCAAGATCCTTGCTTATATAATTGTGGGTTAAGCGAAGTTGTGTGCTTCATAAAGAGAGCTTCTTTCACATTGAAAGTCCGAGTTGCCAGTTGCTCGTATGAAAAAGTTACTACTGTCAGAAAACCCGCGGCATTTTTCACATTTGAATGTGTGGTCATTGATGCATGATTTGTCAGATAGATGCGCTCTAATCCTGGTAGACAAATATCCTTTGGTCATAACAATGTACGATTCACTCCTATCACAAGAAATTTAAAAACATAAAAGAATATAAAAGATAAAGAACATTTATCATCAAGGTGATTGGGGTGGGATTTGTCAATGAGAAATAATTACTGCCTTTCAGGTTTTAAATAAGATAAGGCATCTCTTGTTAATATCATCAAACCCTGCTAAGCAGGGAATTTCTTAAAATTAAGGTTGGGTATTACATCAGCAAAATCTTTGTCATTATCCTCTTATACTCTATTTGTAAGGATACCAGTTTTGGGAAACTGTGAAAGTATACTGCCCTCATTTTAGAATTTAAGAAAGTTCTTTGTTCTGTGGAAGCTTATCCAGAGAAACCCAACACTGGAAGCGTCCTCCGTTTGAGATGCGGAAACCCGTTGTGATGGACGCGTTAGTTTTGGAAAAGCACGTGGCCAGTGCAGACTTTGCCTCCTTGACTCCGGCGTTTAAATTTTTATACGTCGTTATCCCGTAAATGAATTACTTTGACCTGCTCCTAGAAGTGTTGTCAGAAGTCGTGTGGACTATAATTTATGCAGACTGGGTCTATAACTCTATATGTAGCGGCCCTCACTCAGTTGGCGAAAAAGGAAAAAGGGTTTGAGATAACCCGTGATTGTTATGGTTGGATGTCGTTAAATAAATGTATAACTACCGTGCCCCTACAGCGAAGATTCGAAATCTCTATGTTTTGAATTTTTCGTTACAATGATTCGATATGTCAGCTTTTTTGTTTTGAAATTTTGATGTTTTGAAATTTTTAGTTTCAATATTTTTACGTTTTCGTTTCAGCATTTTGATGTTTCCCCTTTTTTCTTTCTATATTCCTATGTTTTGAATTTTTTAATATTTCTGTTTTTCTATATTTTCGATATTTTTTATGTATCTTTGTTTTGTCTCTGTATTTTCATTTCACTATTTCTATGTTTCAATGTTTCGATATTTCTATGTTTTGACTTTACATTTTAAGTACCATTCATGAGAAGTAACTGCTTAACCAGGATTGACCTGTTTCTTTCCACATAGCTTGTGAAGGCTATTTGTAAGAATGGTTTAATTGGACTAAAATATATATAGGACTGCACGAAATACAACGTAAAAAAAATTGAAAAAAAAAACGAAAAAATCGATACATCCTTATATCGAACGTAATGTCGGAATATCGTACCATCGAAACATAATATGGAAATATCGTAAAATCGAAAAAAAAAAAAACATCAAAACAAGGAAACATCTAGACGAAAAAGTCGAAATACCCAAGTTCCAAAACGTACCTTCAGTACCACCGTATATAACTAAGGCACATTTTACAATTTTAGTTTGACATTCCTTGGTGTACTGCCACGAAATCATTGTTTTGATCTTCCTTGACAGGACTTCCTTTAGCTGGCAGACTGTGAAGAGATATTGAAGAATTAAAACATTCTCTGATAAGTCTAGAACTGAGAAGGACAAACGTAATAGCTAGTATTTTTGTATTCAAGACAACAATGATGACAGTCACTTGAAGCTAGATTTGCATCGAATGTATTCTATAGTAATTCATAATGTTTGAGTAAAGATTCTAATTTTGGTCCTCGAAATCTTTTCCTTAAAGTGATTGCGTGTATACTGAAAAACCAGAAGGATAAAATCATGTTTGATCTTAACTTTTTCTTTACTTTTAAATGTACACGAGAGGTTGTAAACGGACTACGTCTGTCAATGAAGGAAAATGACAGTAACTACTTTGAGAAGCTGCGGGATTAAAAAACAGTAAAAAACAGAAATCACATTCGAAAATTAACGGTTCTCACTATAAGTGCCTACATAATGAATATGCAACAGAACAGTTCTCACTGGTGTGTCATAACATATCACTCAAGTCGTCGCTCCTCAGTCGGTATCGGGCATTGTAGTGTTTGGTGAAAGGAAGCACTTTTTTACAAATAACCTCCGAACTGATAACAACATTGCTGTTGTTTTCACTAACTGCATGAATATTCAATACTAGTATACTTCCCATCGGTTTGTTCAAAGAAGTACACCAATGATTTAAATGAAAACTGTCAACCACTACATTATCGTATTCTACACTTCCCTATTTTTATGTTAGAAGAATTTGAAATTATGTGGCGGAATTAACCAACTGAAACCTATTTATTTTCCCATATTGTCTGAATAGTGAAATTAAAAGGCTAAACCAAACTTTTGGAGATGAAATTTCCATATTTTTACTTTTAACATACGCAGGCAATTACTTAAATTTTAGAGGAACTTCAACTGAAGTAATTATTTTTATTGATAATTTTTGTTTGAAATAATCCGTTTCCATATTTTGAATAGATTTTCCATCACTGGCATTTAGCACTGGTATTCCAACCTACGCGCTTGCACGAGTGAGGTATCGCTGGTCTTGGAAAGGGATGTAAAATAGAGCTGGTGCAATATTTCATACATTTCTTTAGATGCAATATATTTAAAATGTGCTGAGATTTTCACTGGTATTTCAGATTTGCCGACTGTCGTCGCTCTGACCTTTTCTTGTTTGGGTAGGGGCTGGGATGAGACACCTCACACCCTCCCTGCTGTCACAGAACTGATTGTATAATAAAAACTAATACTTTGAACGTTTTGTTTGTATAGCTGTATCAATAGGTGGCTGGGTTTGCTAACCAATTATTCGTTGTGCTGTTAGACGTCAATTTAAACTTCACATTGACTCTTAAACAGTCTAAGCACACGGTCCTAAAATATTTAACCTAATAACTCCTTTAAATGTTCAACTGAAAATGTCTGAAGTAGAAGTTACTGAAGTATGACAGGTTCAAATGATTTTCAATGTAAGTAACATGAAATTTTTCAATTGAAAATGTAATTACTTTTGATCCAAATTGTACAATATTGCTATGGATTTAAACAAATACATTCGACGCTGTCTTAATGAATGAAGATTATTCTTGCACGACACTCTGTCAAAATATTCAGCACATAACAGGTGCCAGACCCATCGTTTATCAACGTATTCCAGGAAGATCTGGATTTCACTACAGTCTCTACTCGAAATTAATGTCAGAAACTTTACACAGGCAAAGAAAAGTGTAGTAGTTGTGTTATTGTTTCAAAACATAAGCATGTGCAACATCGTTCTATCCCAGCCCAGTCGCCGCTGTGAGGCGTGACTATGAAACGTGAGCATTAAATTTGCAACACAAGGGCAATGAAGACCACATCATTAGCAACCTCTGGGTAGAGAGAACCAAATTTCGAGTTTTAGGGGTGAGCAACTTCCCTCAGCAAACCTGAATATATAGTCGATACAATGGTGCCAAGTTACACACACACACAGAGACACAAATGTTTCCGTCCTCCCTTCCCATAACTCTTTACTGTCCGAGGTACCCTCCAGTACTAAAACATTAGAGCCAACTAATTGTCGATTCATCAATTATGAAATTTGTTAGCGTTGCTATTAAACTTTACACAAGCCCGTCACTTACACTATAGCCCTGGTTACAACGTGTGTGCAAGATTTTCGGCAAATGGACACAAATTCGAGTTGATAATAACAACTTTCTCTAGCAAGGTAATCTAACATTGTCTATTCAATACATGGTTGTCAATCGGTGGCGACAGGAGGACATGTTCCCCATACCGGGATAGATGGGAGACAGAGTACCAAATGTACCCCCAAAGGCTGTTCACCAAAATGATTTTCCGAAAAATCTTTAGATTTCATAACAAACAATTGCATAAACTGCTATCCTGTTAAATAAACATTGTGTATATCTGCACCAGAGAGTTTGCCTCGATCGTTCCGACGTCCTGAAAAAAAAAAGAAGAAGAGAAAGACAAAGGGTCCAAAACAACAATCTTGGACAAAGCTGTTGGAACATTTTGTCATACTGTGCGATTATAATCCTTAAACTTAGTTCAGGGGATAACATGAAATCCCGCGCCCAGTTCCAATGTTGTGCTTAAGGTCCTTTTTGTTTTACCTGTGTTATGTCGATGATTTCATCTCAGAAACTCAGAAACTATATCCATTACCTTCTAGTTCTCACCCTAGGCATCAGGTGAAGAGTATTCCTTACAGTATAGCCTTCAGACTGAAACTCATTTGTTCTACTCCTGAGTTATTACTTACTAGATTTTTAAGTTTAAGAATTATTTATTAGCCAGAGGTTATGACCCCCAACTCGTAGAGGAGCAAGTTAAAAAGTTTGAGGAACTACCTATACATGTCCTGCTCAACCCCTTCCAAAACGAAACAGTCTAGTCGGAAATACCCACTAGTCCTGGATTTCAGTCCCTAAATAAAAGGAAGTAATTCAATTCGAATGAAAAAAGGTAGATTCCTACGGTAAAGTTGAGGGGTAGATTTTTTATTTTTTATGTTTTTCTCTTCCTGGTCTCTTAAAGCCACCGTTAGTTTTAGCTGCTTTCTTATTTCTACATTGCTACATATTTACAGTTGGTTTTAGACATTCATTCATCTTTTTATCTAGCTGCACCTTCCCAGGGATTTGTAGAATCATTTTTCTACGGTACAGTTTAAGGGTATATCTTTATGGTGGTTTCTATTGTAGAATGTTTTGTCAGACATCATATCCATGTCCCTTTTAGCTACTGTACCATTGGGCATTTCTCATTGAGGTTTAGACCTATCCTAATTTCAATGCACGCACTTACAGCTGGTTTTAAATATCTTGCTTTTTAGCTGCTTATCCACCCAGTGATTTTAAAGTGATTGCGTGCATAGGCAAACAGTAAAAACATTGAAATTTCATCTCCAAAGTATGGTAAGGCTTTTATTTACACCAATCAGACAACTGGGAAAATAAATAGGTTTCAGTTTGTTAATTTTGCCATATGATTTCAAATTCTCCTAACATAACGACAAAAAGTGTAGAATACGATAATGTAGTGGTTGACAGTTTTCTTTTAAATCGACTGTGTGCTTCTTTGAGCAAGCCAATGTGAAGTATACTAGTGTCAAATATTCAGTTGCAACTCAGGATCACTGACGCTGCAAGGTTGTGTTCAGTTGGTAGGTTATTTGTAAATAATGTGTTTCCTTTCACCAAATACTACAATTCCCGATACCTACCAAGGAGCTGCGACTTGAGTAGTATGTTTTTGATACACTAGTAAGAACTGTACTGTTGCAAAGTAATTATGTAGGCGGTTATAGTAACAACCGTTCAAATATGATTACAGTTTTTTACTGTTTTTATGCCAATCCCGTTGCTTTTCGAAGTAGTTACTGTCACTTTCCTTCATTGAAAGACATAGTCCGTTCATGTACAACCTCGAGTGTACATTTAAAAATAAAGAAAAAGTCTTTTTGATTTTTCAGTACACACGCAATCACTTTAAGCTTTATCTCTTGCTGCATTTACTAAGCAGATGGGCTTAGGACACCTATATGCTTTAGGACACCTATATCAATTAATCAATTATGGGACACCTATATCAATTAACATAATTTAGACCAAAGTAACTAAGTTCATTGACAACTTACATATTTGTAAAAAGAACGTTTCAAGTGTCAAACAGTTTAGTCGTTCATATCATCAGTATTTATCAAAAAGTCACAATGGCTCAATTTAAAATTAAATTCATAGAGGGTAATGTACAGGGACGTTTTCACGTGGATGTAGTATGAATGTTCCCTGGAACTGCTTGTATTTAAAAAAAAAAATACAAAGGAATGGGGTAATCAAATGTTGGATTTTTGAATTTAAGATCTGGGTCATGGTAACAGAAAACAGTGTCAATACCGTAAGAACTTGTAAAAAGAAAAAGTAAAACTGTAAATGTACAAGGTTTGTTGTTGAAGGGCACAAATATTCTACAGTTGACTGCTTAAGCTGCTTGTTCTACGTGGACTGAGGGATGAACGCATGCGTTACGTAAATCTACTGTTGCTTACCAAAATTTACAGCAGCATTGTATCTTTTATAATCCCATCGCCCCATGGATCTAGGATGAGGTAGCCTACTGTTGTCACTTAGCTAGTGGAGCTATGTATTGTACACCCATCTGCTAATGGTTGTCATGGAAACACTTGTGGTGGGTGAGTAGCGAATTTTGAATTTTGCTGAATGTTGGCGAAACAGCACATTTTGCCGTAAAATTAGATTTCCAGTTTGTTTTAGTGAGACAGAAACAATAAACTCAGAAATTGGCAAAGACCTATCTGAGAAAACAGTGTTTGAGATATTTGGTTAATTCGTGTATGGCAAACTGCAAAACGTTTGGTTTAAATCAAACTTTCTTTCCTCGTATGATCAGAAAATCGATCTCCTACAGTCAAGTTTTGCTAGTACTGTTCTTCTATATGGTGGTAATTTCGGTACTTTGCATGGCTACCTTCATCCACACCAGTTCTCAGTATAATATATGTCTATATCTAAAGATTATTTGGCGCGTTTACTATTCATGCCCCTTTCCCACCTTCCTCTTAATGTAGGGTAGACCTTACATTATCCCCGTGCGATACATTCAATGATGTATGGATCAAAGACTTCCTGTCTCTGTGTCCAACATTGTTCAAGGCAGAATATAACAATTAGCAACCACGCATGTTGCGCTTTATTCTAAACACTTCCTTCTCATTGACGTGTGGTTGGAGTAACTATTGGAAGTCCCCTTGATCAATGTAATCTCATAATAGAAGGAACTAAGGTTTACGTCAAGTGGTTTATGTATGTACCACGTAATTTATTGAAATCAACTCTTGGAGTCAACTCGTTGGATTGTCCTCTTGTTAATCGTTTTATGATCTGATACAACATATTTGTACAACTCATAATACTATCAAAGATCTCAGACACCCCGCCATTAAATGTAATCTCTTTTTACTAATTAGGACGGAATACTTGAAGCAACAACTTTCAATTGCATAAAACATATAAAATAGTTTTCAAAATGTTTTCTACAAATCTGACCTGAAACCAACATTTCTTTTTTTACCATTTGCAATTGCTCTGAAAAAGTGAAATTTTAACTTCAGGCAGAAAACATGGTCAAATGTTTTCTCTAGTGCTTGGTTTTGACTTAGAAAAGCTGAACTACAGTTACTTCCATCTTCAAGGCACACGATTTTAACCACTAAAACAACTGTTTGCACGTTCTAAAAATGACAGCCTGGGAAACCCTAATTCAGTTCTCTCTATTTTACTAGATACAAGATAAGACCTTTGGACATTTGTTTTTGGAATGCCATGTTGTCTTAATATTAGACTGAAGACAATGTGTACTGGAAGATGTTTTTCGTCCGAAGAAGTATCTACACCTTTGGCTGCAAACAAATATTTTAGCACCCTACATTTTTTCCCACCCCACTCCAAACCAAACTTGACTTTACTATTTATTAAAACTTAGAAATTATGAGAGTGTGAACACAAGTTTAAGAAGTTTGGGTGATCAGTCGAAGAAGATATTTCCACGATAAAATCTGAAAAGATGGTAGTAATCAAATTTCCAGTGTAACTTAAAAGGTAATGCAACGTTTTGCAAGGTAATAATTGTAGCTATAGAGAAAAAAAGAGAACAAATCACAGATGAGGATGGCATGGTGAGCATGGACCGTATATAACACTTCAATGCGATTGTGCGTAATTTCTTCTAAGTTGAAAATTAGCCCAAACCAAGTGTACTGACTTTCACCAAAATTAGGTCATGGGTTTGCTTTAAACAAACATGTATAAACCAAATTTATCATTTACAAAAGATATTTCCAGTGATTACAATTTCACACTGATATACCTTTCCATTTTTTCAATCTAACGTTGATAAAAATAAAAAGTAGAACCAATCCAGCATTATAGTCATCTATTGTAATGTACAAATCCGCGTAACATACATTGGAATGATGCAATCAACCTAATTATGCCCCATGTCCTTATTTTACGTAGAGTTGTGTTATTCAAGAAAAAATAGGGTCAGTTCTCAGTGTTTCGATGTTCATTTGAGATGTCTTTATAAACTTAAAGGAATCATAATTTAAGGAAAATAATAACATGTGATTTAAGAATAAAATGGATTTTAAGTAAGTTTTTTTTTGTAAGTTCGAACTATCATTATATGCCGTTCCATGTCCGATAAAAGTTGAAATGAATTTAAAACTGAAACGTTTGGCAACTTTTATCTCACTTCACTTCTGATTATCACTATATAAACGATGTTAACTAAGAAATACTGTAATGTTATGTCTATTAGAATAGTAAAAACATATGTGTTAATTGTGTGACATTATTCAAGATTTGCCTTTGGAGCTCACTATTGTGAATGATGTAAAAACTTTGTTCAATGTGCAGTATTTTTTGACAGATGCCTAGAGTTACCATATATGAGGTTATGGGGTATTAGAGGATATATGCCTTTGTTGCACTAAAGACAATTGCCGATGAAAATGCCATACAAAGAAATCTTTCAGTGATATCCAGTGGTTGATATGGAAGATACAGATGCCCAGTATGACCCTATCGGGCGATAGTTTGGTATTGCATCATACACAATTGCCGATGAAAATGTCATACAAAGAAATCTTTAAATGATATCCAGTGGTTGATGTGAACTTCCATAGAAAATGTACGTTCTTAAATACCCTGGGGGACTTGATGGAACAAGGTAAACCGATGTTACCAAACCTACATTTATTCTTCACTCTGACAATCAGTGAAGGTCCGCAATCCAGCAAAGGGTCAGTTCTGAAAATTTGTGTCTGTTACTTTTTTGCTAGAAATGACTGATCTTGAAAAATCTTGTTACCCTTTTGCCGTTTTATTTTTGGGGATCTTTCTCGGATCAGAGGTAAGTCTATCTTTTAGTTTTCTTCAAAAATTATAATATGTTTCTCAATTTGTTATCAAGAGAATCTTTTCATCTTGCTTGTAAATAAAATGGCCATCTTTCCTGATAGTTTATCGTAAAACATCGTTTCCTCCATGCCCCCTTTCTAGTAAATATGCTCGATTTGTATAGACAAAGTCACAAAATAATTTATGATCCTTAGATATATTCTAATTATTAGAGATGTTTCTTTCCAACATTCCTCAAAAGGTATCGGAAAAAAAAAATTGTCTTTCCACTTCAATCACTGACGTCGACAATTGTTCACAAGTTATTGATAATTTTCACTTTAATCTTTAAAACAAAATAACTTGTTACATATTTTCTAGTATGGAAATAAATTTTAAAATACTTTACAGTACACTGGAGAATAACAGTTCTTCATATGAGATAATCATCTCATTATATGACATGCAAACAACAGATTATCATAGCAACTAGTTTGTGTTTACTGGAAAAAATGTTTCAACAATTTGTACACTTCAGTTTGAATGTCACTCTGTAAAACTTCATACTTCTGTATTTTCCTTACTACAGCTTTGGAGAGCACATGAATTTTTCTTTCAAAGAATAGTTTTCTTTGAGAAAACCTGAGATCATTTGATACAATCAGTCTTCCTTAAATTAACTTTAACAAAGATTTTCTTTATTCCAACCTGCATTAGTTGTTTTTGTTTCATTATTTTTTCGTAGTAAAGCCAATAGTCAATTAAACTCTTTGCTCTGAATCTACGTTGAAGCAGTAATTGTGTTTTTGTTACTGACATTTTCTCCGTATATTTCCCCTACCTATACGACTTTATCTGTTCAAGCAATTATCGAGTTCCTGTCTGGGTAGACTGCCAGAGACAAGGAAGCAGACATAAATAATGATTTTACGTTACGCATTAACATACACATTCTACAAGGAAATAGTTTGTCTACGTTGAAAGCTATCATGTTCAAGTAGGATATAATGACTAACATAGTTTATCGTTGTTCGAAAATAATACATCAACATTGTTCGTTGTGAGGGTTAGGTGTAACATTAAAATCAAAATGACAGGGAATGACGAAAACTGAGATGAATGGTTAGAAAGTGTAAAGTTCAAATCTATGATAAGTTGTCTTACGGGTAAAGCAATAAAATTAAAATCTACAGTATATTTAAATTAGTAATCTAAACTTTTTTTTGGCTGGGTATAGTTTATTATTCTGAAAAGTAAAATTTCTAATTTCAACTAACTTGTGTAAAATAAGGTTGTTCATTTAACTCAAAAGCATTTTCACTCCTAGTGTTCAAAGGAAGAGACAAAATGGTTAGTCACAAAATCGCCCATTTTATTGACTTCATTTGCACCTTGAAAATTGTTGAAATTGTGAACTTGCGTTCTAGTTGAAATTCATTCCGATCGTTTGTAGGAAAAATTTAATTTGAGAGCTACTCTCCTATCTGCTGTTTATGCATCCTCAATATGAATTTTTGTTCTGCAGAACGTTCTGTGAATCGTTATCATATGGACTGTTTAAACATGTAAGGATCAACTGTATTTACCTCATCAAAATTAATTTCTAAAATGTAGTTTGCATTTGAAAGGCTATGCAGTCTCCATATTCATAACGAAACTGATCTGCTTAAGTGACTGTCACAACTTCGCAATTTCTTTACATCGATAAACATTCAGTACAATTTCACAAAAATCATTAAAAATGAGAAATTTAGGCTACAGTCAACTTTTGGAACTTTAAAGTACCTAATTAGATACGAAACATACATCACCAATTAACATCACATAGAAATTGCATCATAATTTTCTCTGCAGTTTCACCAGAAATTTTCACTTTCAAAGAATAATTGTATGTTGTTTTTATCACAATTACTGTTGTATACAATTCTAACATGTTCCGATAGGCTACTATCTTCCCCATTAAGCAGTTGCATTTAGTTCAAACATTTGTTCTTTTTCATACGATAGCTCCTCAGTAGTATTTTTTAACTTGTCACTGTCGTAATAGAGCTTTCAGATAACGTTTTGAGTGCATTTACATTAATACCGTAAATCATTTACGTATTGAACTTGGACGACAAAATGTTCTTTCAATTACAAATAAAACATAATCAACAAATTATTGCAATGCAGTAAATTGTAGCAATGTAAACTCAACCGTTCGCCTTTCATATTTTTCCCAGCTCTGTTTCGTAAAGAAAAACTAGATTCGCGTGCCAGGTTTAGTTTTATTTCTGACGGAAAAAAAACTTTCAGTGGTGCATATGTATTAATATAATATTTAATAATAACGTTATGTTTCTGGTACGAGAGTTGATTATATTCCCTAAGTTTATTGGTTTACTCAAACTATTAGTTATGACATCACCTACAAATTATATTTTGAATTCAATTTACTACACATATTCTACTTTAGCAACTGTGTATATATTTTACAAAAAATATTTTAACTTCACAAGTTGATAATAAATGAACAAAGAAGTGTTACTTATCTTGTTATAATTGTAATTAAAAAACGGAAGAGAACTAAATCTCACTTATAATAAGCATGTTTTAATTCATTCGTCGGTAAAACGCCTTCGTTTCTTCTCCTATACGTCTTTGAAAAATGTTACTCTTTCTCCTACTTTGAAAATACTTTTCATGTTATTTTTAGATGGAATATAAATCTTAAATAAAGAGTTTATCAATGTTCAGATAAAGGAATCGCATGAAGTTGTTCACAGTTTTTGAAGCAATATTATTCTTTAATTCTCTTCTTCTTAATAAGGTACTGACCGTGAATGGATCCACTGATTCCCAAACTAGTAAGTTGTGTTTAAGAAATCAAGTACAAATCTGTGTATTGTATCTGGTCATATCTCTTTTATTTATAGACCTTTTTTCATAGCCAAGATTCCTGTTAAATGCATTAACCCAAAGATAATTGACATTGCACTCCAAATAATTCTCACGAAATAAATATCATTCTATACATTATATCTTTGCTGCACATATAACATGACAATTTAATAGAATTTTAAATCGTATGGGCAATATGCGTTATACCTTATATGCTTTTGTTCACGTGATTAGATATTCGGTATTTTCTGTACCAATCTGCCGAGTACCCACGAGATTGTCAAGAGGCCGTCAGCCAATGTTCATCTAACAACGTCAAATCAGGTGTTTACCTGATCAAACCAGACCAGTATCCAGAACCATTTGAGGTTTATTGTGACAACAACGGCACCTCTACTGGATGGACGGTAAGCTAAAAACTGTCAATACAACTAGGGAACTTAAAATTTAATTCAACGAATAATTCGGTGAAATGTTTCATTGTTACCTTCTTTACAATGTTCTTTACAATATTTATTTGTTCTATGACTCTACACATTAGAAATCAAAAGACAGGAAAACATGAAATAAGGCTGAGAAGCATGTTAATTGTGAATGCGTCCTACAAGGATTTAAGTAACGATTTACGTAAACAGGAATGTTTCATTCTTGTACGTACATATGTTGTCCATGTATGTACATATTTGTCATTCAAGTAAAAAAAAAAAAAACCTTAACATAATTCGAGTTGGTTCAGTCTAACTTACCTATCAGGCAACAACTTCCCTTTGCAGGTTATACAACGGCGGTTCGATGGATCCATTGGCTACACTCGAAACTGGAATGATTTCAAATACGGATTTGGATTCTTGGGAAGTGAATTCTGGATGGGAAATGAAAAATTGGCCCACCTGACAAATCAAAAAAGATACAAGCTTCTCATTAATATGGAGAATGCAGAAGGACAGTCATATGATGTGACATATGATGATTTTCGTATCACAGATGAGTGGGGCAACTATTCTCTATCCAGTGTTGGTATTTACAACAAAATTGCAGGTAATTGTACCACTTACATATTTGATATTGGAATGAAAACACCAATTCCTAACCTATCATTGATGTATGACAATTTAATATTATATAAATACCTTTTGGGTGTCACAATTTCAGATCGAATATCATTATGTAACTTCTGTTTGTTCTTATTTTTAGAATTTAGTATCACTTGGTGTGTGACTAACAAACAAATCCAGAATGGAAGTATATGTGAAAGAAGTTGTGAAAATCCGAATGTCTGCATCCCATCAAATTCTTCAGAAATGGAAAGATGTGTCTGTCAAGGAAACAACATGATCCATGAAGGCAGTTGCATACCGACGGAACAGTGTGGCTGCTATCTTTCAACAAAAAATACTGTATTAGTGGTTAGTTCTAACACTTCACAGAAGTATTTTTTTGCAAAGATTATATTTGTTTGTGTTTTCCAAAAATTTTAATTTTTTTCTCAATTATTTTTTCATTCTTCCTCCAGGAAAATGAATCTTTTATCAATTCCGCTTGTTCGTGGAGAGTAACCTGCCTTAATAACAGACTCATCAATGAGACATACAGTTGCAGCCAGGACGCAACTTGTGAAGAGAGTAATGGTTCCGGCAATTGTACCTGTAATCAGGGGTTTGTAGGAGATGGTGTTAACTGTCCTCGCCATCCATGTTACGACGAAGGAAAAGGTCGTGTGTTATCAGTAAGTTACAGTTTCCCCTTTAAAGTTCTTTCTTGTCTTGGTACTCTTAAAAGAAATATTTTCATCATCTATTGACTCTATTTCGAATATTATGTTTGTATTTCCAGGACGGCGAATCTTACATCAATTCGGATTGTTCTTCGGTAATCTCATGCTCCAACAACAGACTCACAAGGGTGAACTACAGAGGATGCCATGATGACGCGACATGTGAGGAGACGAATGGTGTTGGTGAATGCAACTGTAATGAGTGGTTTGAAGGCGACGGAGTTAACGTGTGTGAACGTATTGGTCCCCGAGATTGTTCTCATCTTTACAGAGCAGGTAGAAGACTAGATGATGTATACACTATCTATCCTCGTGACGGTTCTGAATTTAATGTATACTGCGAGATGTCAGACGGTGGATGGACAGTAAGTCGATAAATAATAACTCTTTAATTAACTTAAGGATCTGGTTTTTATCAAAAAAAAAGTTTTACCTATTTCACACTGTATTAAAACGAAATGATGAAAATATAGTTCTAGGTGCTAAAAATATGGTGATAGTGTTGGTGCTGTTATTGACACACCAATTAATACCAATGAATTTTAATCTGTATTTTAAGTCTCGTGACGACGAACATTAGACAGAAACAGTTACTAACTTTTAAAGTCTATTAAGATCATACCAAGTAGTGTTGCTCAAAAAAGATCTTTTACATGTATTAGTATTAACAGGTTCAAACCGTAAGAATTTAAACTACTGTGACATACGATGGATTTTACGGTTATCATTACCAATGAAAATAAAGAAAGTATTTCTTATGTATTTCACTGACATCGTATCACTTTAAGTTTTTTGCTTAAATCTATAAAAAAAAAAATCTTGATAAATTTAATTTATTAATTAGATTTTGCAAAAACGAACGGGTGGATCTCTCAATTTCTATCGCCGCTGGAGTGATTACAAGAACGGTTTTGGCAGTCCTGGGGGAGATCAGTGGCTTGGAAACGATAAGATACATCAACTAACCTCGCAAGATACATATCAGTTACTTATAGAGAAGACAAACAGTGCAGGGACATCATACCATACCCGTTACTCCAGTTTCAGCATCAGTAACGAAGCCCAAAAGTACCGATTATCACTAGGCACCTACAGTGGAAATGCTGGTTAGTATTTCAGACAATATTTTAGTATATATTTTTTCATGACAGCGCAGAAACATAGCTACAGTGAATTATGTCTCCGTGCTTACGAGTTTACAAAATGAGATTTGCAACAATTGAAAATATGAGCCTAGTGTTTTAATTGTCAGCAGAGGATTATTTCAGTCTCACAAACAGAAATGTTAACTTTGCTTTGTTCAGCTTGTCATAAATCGCAGCAAACTTTTACAGTTTAGAGTAATTCTAGTAAGTATTACAACTGGAGAGGAATACACTAACCTTGAGTACAAATAATTGTACTATGTAAGTAGTAAACTTGTCTGGATTCCTTGCTGGAAACATTGTCATTGAGCAATAAGTCTTTAATTTATTTTTGCCGCTATTAGGGTTATGTATAATTACGAGAAACAATCTAAAAGGAGTTAAAAAATGAGTGTCAATTGAGACAATGCTGATAATACTATTACACTTTGGTTCGGTAAATCCAGAATTTACAGTGCAGTGGAGTTGGTCACGTTTCAGTTTGATGAAAATTCTTTCTGGTTACAAAATGTTACTTCAATTGCAAAATTTATTTTGATCAGTGTACATCAATTTATCTAAGTAAATGTGTAACGTCTCTGCAATATAGGGCATTTTCCAATCAGTAAGAGATATTTAAAAGAGAAGTAGCATTATGAAGATAGATATATTCCTTGTTGGGTATAATAAACAAGCCCACTATGACCAACAAAGAATGTATTTTATCAGGAGGGGTGGTGTGATCTCATGTCCAATTTCAAATGATTTAGCTTTTGTAATAAATAACGCACACTACAGCATAACAGAAAGCATATGCACAAAAATGGAGAACAATTTAACAGAAAAGTGGGTGATAAAATTACAACACACTACCAGAGTAATCATAATATTAACAAACAATGCACAATTAAATGAACAAATATCAAATGTTCACTGAGAATAAATTGTGTGACGATTCTCGAAACTTTTGCAGGTAACAATGCAATGGGGGCAAATTCAGGATATCGGTTCAGTACGCACGATCAGGACAACGATGGATCGAGTACCTACGACTGTGCAGAAAAACACCGAGGTGGATGGTGGTATCCAGACGACAGTAGCACAGGCACGACTGAGAACTGCTACTCATTCAGCAACAGAGCAGGTACTGGCCGCTACGAGTACTCGGACTGTCGTTGTTATTATTATTATTATTGTTATTATTATTATTATTGTTATTATTATTATTGTTATTATTATTATTATTGTTATTATTATTGTTATATAATAATTATTATAGGCATCATAAATGCACTAACTGTGATGGCTGCTCTGGTAATTACAATCGTAGGTATTGTCGTAACAAAAATGAAATTCAAGAGACAACTCACTACTCTTGTGGCTACTCAAATCTAAATGGTGATTACCAGTACAATGATCAGCGCGGTATTTTCTGGAAGAATCTCCACGGATCTGATTGCGGGATCACACAAACAACAATGAAAATACGCTCAACTTAGTGGTGAATATGATCAGCGGTGAAATTAATTAGTTAACTTTACAGAGGTTATTTTAAAAATAACATTTTCTGTGTTAAATATTTCGAATAATTGTATTTGGTCAAACTTTTAATAAATAAAATATGTGAATACTGAATCGATCTGTTTCAATCTCTTATTCTTGATATACTATCGAAATGTGCTTTCGCTTACTCTTCAGGTCCAATGAACAACTTTATTGCAATAACAATAAATAGGTATTTAAAACGTTGGAAACCATAGATCTAGTATCTGAAATGTTTTCAATTGGCCATTTGTTATCATACTGAAAGGATGGACCTACTTACACACATGACAGTATTTATGCATATATGTCATAAAGCACAAAAAGTAATTTCTGACACAATGCCAAGGAAAATTGATTCCTCCGCTTGTGTTGTTGTTATGCAATATGTTTATAAATACATCTTTTATATTTCAAACCTAGAATCTTGTATCACTAACACGCATTGTGGAGAGTTTTCCATTAAGTAGACAATCATGAATAATATCTTGAGGTTATATGAATTATTCACAAATACTGGTTCAAAAATTGTTCTTTCCATGCAATTGCATTCAATCTGATTACGTAAAGTAGGTTGACAGTAAATGATCTTTGGCCTCTACCAAAATCGATAGGCGCCTTGCACTCAATAACGTACATCTACAAATGCAGTGGGAGATCTGCCTAAGCTTTTCTTCTTGAGATACCATGTTCAGTAGGTTTTCACAATGTAACCCCAGTTGACACCAAATGACCTTTGCCTCCACAGAAAGCAGCACGGAACTTTTGCTCAATAAGTGACAGCTACATGAGAAATATTAGATCTCTTAATTTTTCTTAAAATTTCATGTTTACAATGTTTTTCAATGTTTTCACAATTTGATGCGTGTTGACCCCAAGTGACCTCTGACCAAAATAAGAATATAAGACTTATTGTACTCAACAAGGTGCACCTACATACTAGATATGAGACTTGTACAAGTTTCGTTCTTAGGATATCGTGTTTACAAGGAATATACATATATATTTTAGTATATCGGATCTGTCTAAGCTTCCCTTCTGAAGATATCGTCTTTGAAAAAAAAAATAACAAGAAATGACGTCATATATGGGAACATTGATATCACGCCAGTGTACCTACCTATCCTGTATAAATTGTATGGAGCCTGACATTTACGGGGAGGTGATACACCTCCAAATGTTTGTCGACGTTAATGTCATTTCTGTGTCATAAAATACTGGCCAGGCTTTATTTGTTCACTTGACTTACCAAAGTACAGTTGAATAGTCAACTCTGCAGCTATTAGTGATCATTGTAAAGTCGATAACTCCATTTTGTTCCCAGAAACAGTCACAATACAATATCAAGTGATTACATTATTTTGAAAGTCAGAGAAGCTGCACTAGTTAATCTGACTCTGCCAGTTCTGTTAGTGATCATTGCAAAATCGATAGCTTCATTTTGTTCACAGAAAAGTAGAATCCTTGATGACATATGAATTTTAGACATTAGCTAATGCACCAAACAAATATTTGATATTTCGAAGTAACTTGAACCGTATTTATTTCACAAAACGTCTACCACTTTTACCACTACTCAAACATTGTTATCTGTACAGTTTCAGGTTAAATAGAAGTGAGAGCGCTTTTACACGTGGGCTTCATATCGTAGACATGGGTACGGGGAGGCCTTGCATTGAAATTTTAAAATGTTATAATAATAGTTACGTTCCCAGGTACACAACTGTCGCGAGAGCGACCATACCAGCACTTTATTACTTTCTAGCACGTAGCCGACGAGAAAATTTTGTAGTCCCGTTGTTCACATAGTTGATTTTATTAAGGACCAATTTAAGCAGTCGGGGGAGTAGACGGACAGTGTTTACTTGGCTATGTAAGACATAATAGTAAATTGGCACTGCTGCAGTTCATTCATAGAGATTTCGGACACTTTATGCGGATCACCATCCAATAAGAAAAAATAATAGTTCCTGTTACATTAGAAAATTTTCAACCACCTAGCCCAAATTTTGTTATTTCTGTAATGCATGTACTTACGTGCACTATGGAGAACCTGCATGGTTCTTTGCATGACGCCTCTCAAGTTCACATAGCGTAGTGCCGTGCTTTTTTTAGAGGGGGATTAACTGGGTGACACCCGCCCCGTGGTCACGGGGTACCGAGGAAGTTATCCCTCACATTTTTCTGATTTTTTTTTCAAAGTGAAAAAATAAAAACAAGCCGTATTATTGTGGTAAAATAACGTGACCTGAATCTACCCAGATTTACGTAGGACGTGTCTGAAATAACTTCTAGTCAGTTTATCAAATTCCTACCGCGATAATCTAGATTAAGGAGGTTGATCGTGCAGACAATATCTCCATTTTGTGGACAAATTATGGGGATATGTACATACAGGTATTAACAAATAACGAGCTGATAATATACCAATACAGGTCAGTGGAGTGAGCGCGGAGGAAACTAAATATTCATGAGCATCTGCATGAGGAGGGGGGGGGGGATTTGTGAGGGGGTATTTGTGGGGAGACATTTGATATTCTGTCTCCCACCTATCCAGGAGTGTGGGATCTGTCCCCACCGATTGACGACCATACTTTTACAAAGACAATGTTAGATTACCTCTATAGGGAGGGTTCTTAGTGTCAACTCGAATTTGGACGCAATGTTGTTTTCATTGGACGGAACTCTTGCACAAACGTTGTACCTACTGTAGGTGTATAGTGTAAGTGAGCTGCACATGTTAAGTTTAATAGCAACACTTACAAATTTGATGATTAATGGATCCACGATTACTTGGCTCTAATTTTCGAGTACTGGGTGATATTCGTTTACTGGACAAAACGATATCAAGAAGAGCCTTGTCTTTTCGTGTGACTTACATCACTTTTTCCGAACATAACAATTTATCGATCATCACTATTTCGAACATCACTATTTTCGATCATCACTATTTACATCATCGTAATTTTTTACATCATCTTGAGTTGTCAGTACATGATCGATCACTAACTGTGATCGTTAGGTCCTTTAGTTCACAATATAATCAAGTGATTGTATTAATTTGAAAGTTAAAGAAGTTGGGCTAGTTAATACGACTCGTGTAGTTCTATTAGTGATCATTGTAATATCGATAGCTCCATTTTTTTTTCTCTCAGTAAAATGGAATCCTTTATGACATATAGCGGGATATTAGACGTAAGCAAATTTAAACAAATGTTTGGTGTTTCGTAATACCTTGGGCCATCTTCATTACACAAAACGTTTAGCACCTATGTGTAATAAAACATTTTACATAGCTGTACAGTTTCAGGTCATATACGAGCGAGGGCGCTACCAATAGGTTTTCAATACGTAGTCAGGGGTGAGGATGGAGGCCTTGTTTGAAATTTAAAATGTTATACATTAGCCATAGGGCCATGTTTTTTTTGTTTTTTTTTAGGTTAGGGGTACTAACTGGGTGGCCACTGTGTACTGAGGAAGTTGTCCCTCAGACTTTTCTGAAAATTTGTTTCTAAGTAAAAAACAAACAGGCAGTACCATTGTGTAAACAAAACGTGACATAAATCCACCCAGATTTACACAGATCGTGTCTCAGATAACTTCTAATCAGTTTACAAAATTCCTACCGCCATAGTTAAAATTATCCATATTGGGCAATTGAAAGGACAGTCTAAAGTAAGACGTTGGTCTAGAAGACAATATCGTCATTTCTTGGACACATAATGAGGATATTCACATACATATTAAGAAATAACGAGCTAATAACGTACCAATACAGTGTGGAGTGGGCTCGAGGAAATTAAATATGTAGGAACAGACTTGTAATGGGACATTTGATACTCTGGCGACCACCTATTCATGGTGGGGGACATGTCCCCCTGTCGCCACTGCTTTTATATAGACGATGTTAGATTACCTTTTTAGAGAGAGTTGTAAGGGGTAACTCGAATTTGGACGCCATTTTGTTTCCATTTGCCGAAAATCTTGCACACACGTTGTACCTAGGTGTATAGTATAAGTGAGCTGCACATGATAAGTTTAATAGCAACGCTAACAAATTTGATAATTTATCAATCCAGGATTAGCTACTACGATTAGTACTCTAATTAGCACTAGAGGGTACCTCGGACAGTAACGAGTGAAGGGGAGGACGAGTGACATTTCTTGTGTAACTTGTCACCAATGTATTGACTATGTATGCAGTTTAGTGGGGAAAGTTGTTCATCCTCCAAAAGTCGAAATTAGATTCTCTCTATCCATAGGTTACTAATGATGTGTAGGCTGATGTCCCCTTCTTAGAGTTGCAAATTTCGTTCTCACGTGTATAGTCAGTCGTTACTAAGGGAGGTAGGTAGGAAGATGTTGAAGCTGGTGATAGCATATTTTGAGACAGTAACGCAAACTTAGTGACACAAACAAAATTTCATTTCCAATTGAATAATTGGTTGTTACTCACTTTGAAAATCATTTGAACTGTCACAATTCAGTTATTTCTAGGTCAGAATTCTTCAGTCGAACATGAACTTTTAAATGAGTTTAACAGGTTAAATATTTCACGACAGTCCGTTTAGACTGTTTAAGAGTCAATGTTAACGGTAAAGTTTCCTTAAACAGGTAACACACTAATAGGTTTCACATGGAAGTCTAACAGCACAAACAATAGTTACTTAAGAACCATCTGTTGATACAGCTATACAAACAAAACGTTCAACATATAAATCATTACTATTAAGACGGACGGTAGCAACCGTCACAAAAAAAGAAGAAGAAACAACTGTCGAAAAAAAAAAATGGCAGGCCAACTACAGTAAAAAAAATTGAAATCAAATTTTCCCACCTCAGAACATTTTATGACGTCTAAATAAATGTATGAAATATTACACCAGATTGCGCCTGAAGCTACCTGGTTGTTCAAAGATGTTTAAACTTGTTTTACAGCCCTTTCCGAGCCCAGCGATACGTCACTCCTGCAAGCGAGTAGGGTAGAATACGGAGTTGTGAACGCACCAGTGCAGGTAGAAAACTATTCAAGATAAGGAAATGGATGATTTGAAAATAAATGTAATAAAAAACATGATTACTTTAGTTGGAGTTCCTCTACAATTAAGGAAAAAAAGGGCTGAAACAAAATGAGAATATGTAAGCAAACTTTGTGAGTTACTGAAGAATATACCCGATCCAAATCAAACTTCAAAAGTAGGACCATTTGGATCTTATCCACGCTATATAAACAAACATTTCCAAGTGACCCCACTTACACCGATCTTCCAGGACGGGGATCAGTCCTCAATTCCACCATATCAGAAGTCGCACACTCTAAGTTGAGACTAGCGAAGTTCGCCATCCATATTTACCCCACTTATCAAAATACCTTTGGACACTATAAAATCAAAACCCCCGGAATGTTAAAAAAAATGATAGAGTAGCTTTTGCTCTGAAAATCAAATGGAATTTGAAATGATGCAAAATACTGCACCAGATTGTGTCTAAGGTTAATTCATTTGGTAATTTGAACATTTCTCAAAAAGTGAGGAGGAGACCATCTTCCCTTAGAAACCTCTTCAAGGCCAGCAGTCACCATGTCTCAGCAGTCTCATGCTATGCTCTCCCCGATGAAGATATCCGAGCACCACCCCTGTGAAACATGACACCACTGGTATTCATTGTCCTGCCCCTTTGAAGGTTTATAAAGTATGTAGATTTATTAGGTATCCGTACTGTACTGTCCGAGACCGACGCGACGGTTTCTCCACTCAGTTAAAAAATATCATCCAGGGCGAATTTTGGACTTCAACACCCCCAATAAACACATATGATCCTGGCTACGGTCCAGAATGCAATACATAATTAGCTGTTTAATACATAGTTTAACTCTCGTAATGTTTAAAACGCTTGTTTTGCCATACGTAGACTGAGGTGCATTAAGGCCAAATTATATATTCAAATCTTAGCCAAATGATGGGCATGTAAACAAACACACACTTAAAACTGAGGGTGGATGATGTGAGCCAAGTGTCTGTCATCATTGTTGTCTTGAATACAAAAAATACCAGCAATTATCATTTGTCCTTCTCAGTTCTAGACTTATCAGAGAATGTTGTAATTCTTGAATATCTCTTGACAGTCTGTGGCCTAAGGGAAATGTGTCAAGGAAGGTCGAAACAAGGATTTCGTGGCAGTACACCCAATAATGTCAGGATAAAATTGTGAAATGCATTGACATGTTCATCTGTTGTATTCCGTGCTTCTGACGGGACGATTCGAGATTTCGATACTTCGACTGTTTTGCTTCGATATCTCTATGTTTCGATATTTCGATGTGTCTATGTTTCGACTTTTTGGGCGCGTTACCCTCTGCCCGATAGACATGCATGTATTGTCAATAAAATGCATGCATAGTAATTGTGCATCATACACAGCAAAGTATAACATTAGATAAACTGCAGAAAGTTCCTTAACACGATGATAAATGACATAAGGTTTCCGAATGGGAGGAGGGACGGGTGGGTTACGTAAATATTATTTTCATGATTTTTTTTCTTATTTTGTACTCGACTCAGAACTTCATCCCTGATCCTTTTACATATATTTTTTGAAGTTTGCTAATGATTCTCATTAGTGTGTAGGCCTAACAGAAGGGCGCCTTGACCAACGCTTAAAGTAGTGAAAGGAAGTACGTGACGTGGATATACTTTTGCGTGAGAAACGGGAAGGGGGTGCATTAGTCCAAACATTTTTGCACCCAGAAAAACAGCGAAAGTGGATCATTATTTTTACCAAAATGAGGCGTAATCGTCTTGCCAAGATGTGATCAACTTTAAAACTAATTGAAAAGAGTGCCAATATGTTCTTTAAATATTGCGTTCTTGCAACCCTGCTTAATACAAAACATTTTGTGGTAAGCCTGCTGCAAGCCTGGACCTCAGGACAGATATTGAGAAAAAAAAAACAAAAAGTCATGAATGGAAGTACGAATAATTGAGCTCACGTCTTAAATGGTCCTATATTGGAGATAAAGTCTTTTTTGAGGTCTGACTGATGTAATTCATGGAAAGAGGGTTCATAAAGAGTGCGCCAGGAAGGGTACGCCAGAAGCCTGAACTTCGTGAAAGTTATTGAGAAAAAAGAAACAGTAATGAATGAATGAAAGTACGAATAATTTAGCTTTCGTCAAAAAGGGTTCTATATTCGAGGTAAAATGTGACTTAATGAGGTAATTCAGGGGGAAAGGTGCCATAAATAGTACGCCAGAAAGGGTAAGTGCTTTTGAAAATCATCGCGCCTCAATTAGCGTTAGTCTTTGGCTACCGGTAGTCATTATGCATCAACGGGCACATCTGACTGGGAATATTTCTGACGAATTTACTGTACATGTGCCCGTCTAATGGAAAATGGCACCCCCCCCGCCCTTCAGGTGTAAAACATGTTTCGGTACATGGACTCTAAGTCACATGCTACCAGATCATGAGCTAGGCTAATCGAAAGGTTTGATAACTAGCGTGCAAGAGGAAGGGCGTGAAACCTAGAACTGAGGTGATACGACATGCATGACAGGCAAATGAGAGTTATTATTACACCGCACTTTTGCAGATATTTGCAGCTCGTATTAAAAAAGAAATAAATGGTCTAAACGTTATTTTAAACAGTTCTGTTCAGTTCCATGAGCGTGACTGCAGGCACACGATTGGTTACTGTATGTATTTCGTGCCCTCGGACGAATCTGCAATACAATGTCCGTTGTATTTCGTGCCCTCGTTTATCTATTTCCGTACAAATAAACCATTCTTTCATATCGCCTACACAAAATGTGTGGAAAGCAACAGGTTAAGCTGGTTATGGCGCTAACAATCTGGGTCAAGCAGTCAGTTTTCACAGATGGTACTTCGAATTGTTCTCTAACTCTTACACTTAGTCTTTATCGCGGTCACATGTAGACTATGGCACAATGTAATAAATTCAAACTATCTGCAGGTAGTCTTCACACTCTACGAGACCATATTCAATGAAAGAATCATACGGGGGATGAATTTGGAATATACGAACTGCATGCCTGATGTGTGTGCTTGTGTGAAGCATGTAAAATGTCAAAACATCGAACCGAAAAACTCGAACATGGTGATATCGAAATCTCGAAACAGAAATATCAAAATGTTAAAGTCTAGGCTATAGAATGTGACAAAGAAGTTGTTCTCCATTGGGGCAATTGACCTGGTGTACCAACATTTTCCTTGTTTGAACGTAATTAAGGAATCTGTTCATATAAAAACCTGTTACAAAGACGAAACATCTCATCAAGTTTTACAAAGGCCCCGTAACAGTGGTATTGCATATGAAAGTTCACCTAACTCTCATTGAGTTGTTTTGAGAAATTCACTCAATTTTTCTAAACCGGTCAAGTTTCCTTCACATACTAATGACAAACAGTCAAACTAAAAGGATCCCAAAGTTTTACATACGTTGGAACATTAATGAGTGAGTAACCAACGATTAAATTTGGTTTTTGAAACTTTGTGACCAGACATTTTCACATTAGTACTTTCACATGCACACAATCAGAGCAAGTAACGGTCAAAAATTCGAAAAAATTGACAGTTTTCATATAACTATTGAATGTGAAACTTGATTAATTATGCTAATTGTGAGTATTGTCGTGTGTTTGTATACTTCAAAATCACCGCAATCTTTACTGATATCAACTCAATGAGCCCCTTTAAAGGAACCCCACAACCCTGGCTTCACAAGTAAAAGAAACGAAATGGCTCTACATCAGTGCGTGACTTAAGATTTTCTGTAAGCCAACGAAGCAATAACTCTAACAGTTAATTTAGACAATGCTAGCGTCTATAAAACGACCCAAGGCGACACAACAGCCTAAGACGCAGTAAGAGTTGTATTTGTTTCAAATTTCACATCATATTCATGTTCACTTAGACACTTGTCAGGGACAGAAGCAAAAGTAACAGCCCGTATATTTAATACACACCTCAAATTTTACAAATTATGGTGGAATACCCTATTTTATGAGTGCGTATAGAGAAATACTCTATTGCCCAAATTTTATCACATTAGAACAGAATGACATTTTAGCTTGACTCAAGTGTTCTCGGTTTATTGTGATGTAATTGTCAAATCAGCACCTAATCACCAGCAAAACGTTAAACTCAAAAGAAAATATAACCAGACAAATATCAAAGGAAACCGAT
>SFZH01000290.1:0-73203 GCA_021234535.1 Stichopus chloronotus | reverse complement strand
TAACCCTAACCCTAACCCTAACCCTAACCCTAACCCTAACCCCTAACCCTAACCCTAACCCTAACCCCTAACCCCTAACCCTAACCCTAACCCTAACCCCTAACCCTTGACTCCGAATTGTATTTTTATTCGTAATTTTGGAATATAGTAAATATGTTAACGACTTAGAATATGTAGGGAAAAAAAAGAATTAAAGAGATACAACATTGAATTACAACTGGACTTACCCCAACAAACTCAGACATAACATTTGTTTCCTTTGAAAAAAAGAACCCATACAAATGATCAACACCATTTATTACTACTATGCACAGCGTCCAGTACTTAATAACAGTTAGTATGGTTTTACGTTATTCGAAAAAGTTATAACACATTTTCCATCTCGGTGTTCGTACTGTAAGTAAGAATCCATGAAGCAGTTCATACTAAATTCACTACAAAAATGAACTGTTATAATGTCTATTGAAATCTCAAGTTCATTTTATTTCCTCTATATTTGACAAAATGGCGGCTCATCGAAAATATTCTTCCCAAAACAAAAAAAATTAGAAAAGGATCCAAAATAAAAACAAATCGAATCGACCTGAAAAACATGTGCAATTACTCCCTCTACTTAATTATTAATTTTTAACTTCATTGGTTAAACTTTCATTTTCACCTCTATTAGTTCCCCCCCCCCCTTTTATATGACGTCATAAAAATCGACATCGCGCAAATTCGATGAAAATATATATCTTAGTATATTCGTATAACCTGAATCGATTGGTGCTATTTTCAGAACGATCGGAAGTTCCACTGGCGAGTTAAAATTCACAATATCTTAACAAACGACTTACATTGACGTCACTTAACCCCCGCAACCGTGTTCTCACAATCTCAGAAGTTTTTCTCTTCATAGAACACAGAATGAGCTTATAGACAATTATAAATAATCTTCAATCAAGTCTCGTTAAGGGCCACAAAAGCTTTGGCCAAGTGTCATTCTCCTCCAAAAATTAATATTTCGGCGTATATCGTGTCGCTTTTTCAAAAACATCCTTTCGCGCTACTGAGTGGGAGTATAGAGCCGTCGGTCCGGGAGGAAACATCTTCACGTTTTGCAGTACTATCTCAGAAGCTCAATCACAATATCTGGTACATTTCCTCATATCCAGATTTCCCCATGGGGTGGGGAGCGAATAACCCCCAGGGGAGGGAAAATTGTTAGGGGAACAACGAAGAAAAAAGATATATTTTCTGATGTAAACTCAAAAAATCAAACTGTACATATTCGGATAGTAAATTACATGCTGAATGTGAATCTGATGTTACATTTTATGTAAAACAACCCCCTTGCTGTGGGGACACTAGTTATGCTCCTACCGGTGGAGAGGGGAAGGGGACACATCAGAGATAATCAAACTATACATATTCGGATAGTAAATTAGATGATGAGTCCGAGTCTGAGGTGATTTGGGCCGTGCGTCCTCACACCAGGGGTGGGGACACGTTGTGCTGATTGCGTACATCATATCTCCTTTTCCTTACTTATGTCGCTTTTTATGTACATCATGTCGTTTTTTTGTTACTGGTAGGGTTACAAAAGTCGGATCCGAGGGCCAAACGTTGGGTCCGAATGGACAACAGTTGTTTGGTTGAGGCATTGCAGAGGAGGTTCTGTCCGCAGCAACAGCATGAGATTGTCAGAATTCAACTCAGGAATAGATTGAGGAAGAATAATGATGCAATCAAGGCAGCAATTGAGATTGAGGCATTTCACGCCAAAGAGGTTACGGTGCGAGGAAGGTGGTCCAAAATGTTCAGGCAGGGGAAGATACCAACAGAGCGACAGAATGACGTGTTGCCAATGGGGGTAAAGTACGGGGAAGTCGTTGAAACGGCCGAACTTCCCGATGGCACAAAATATAGCGTTACGTACAGGGGATACAAATTTCCAAAGCTATTGCACTAGAGGCTACCGGGATTGGAACGGTATACTGGAGATGTCTACCTGCTACATGGCATGGTGAAGGCCTTTGGGCAGGGTCATACGTTGCCATGTAGTGCGCCAAGGATTTGCCCCAACTTCCCAACTTGATGGCCTGTACAGACGCCGGATGATGTCCCCAACACTGTTGCAGATTCGCGAAATCATTAGGGATTTAGCTAGGGTTCGCGAAGTTATTAGGGTTTTAGTTAGGGTTTTGAATGTGTTATGCTATTCTCGAACTGTCCAGAGATTGTGCTTAGGTAAGATTTGAATAGCCATAGTTTTTTTTTTTTTGTAATTACAGTGCATTAAGTTCGCGAAACCCATTTTGTTACGGGGAAGTACAGTACTCGCGTCCGCGGATCTATGGAACCAGCCGTTTTCATTACTGTAGTTGAATTTGTAATTGAAATGTAGATGATGTGCATGTTGCCTGTATCACGTGTTAAAATGTATTGTACTGTATGGAGAATTTCCATCTTTTCCATCTTTTCTCATAATGATATGCCTGACAGAAACTCAGCTAGGGCAACGGTCGAGAACATCTGTTGATCTTTATTGTTCAGAAAGGACACAATGTCATTTTACTAGACAATGTTAAAGGCAAAAACTCATCACCCCAGACAGTTTCAATTCTCCCAACCACCTACCCCTAATCCCTCCCTCAGCCTGTCTTAAATTCCTCCACATGTGTAATCAAAACAATTCCCTGTGTACGCTGCATGTGTAATACGAGCTGCTCTGCATCTTTCAAATTTGCTGTCAATCTAGGAGTACTGTACTATTTAGAACCAGTTGAGAATTTTGCTTTCTGGGAGGTAAAAATATAGCTTAGGGTGATGCAATACAGCCTTTAATGCTTTCTTGAAGTAATGTATTGCTTTGTCTTTAAAGTAAGCATGGTCATAGCAGCTCCTTGTAATGATGGTTTTATTATTCAATTGGACTGGAATGTTATTGTGATAATTATAATGGTTGTGTGATTGAGCTGGTATGGGGTGAAAAGTCCTTGTTTCTGGGAAATAAGGTGAAAATCCTATAGAGTTGGTTGGAGTTTCCTGGGCTTTATAGGTGAAAATTCCTTACATACAGAGAATTGTTTATCATACTGTATCATTATTTTACTGCTATAATTTCATGTGTTTGATATATTTGTATTTGCTGTTGTAATGAGATGTTTGATAATATCTCTAATGTTATAGCAAAGAACTGTTAGTGATTAAAAAGGTGTCTTTTAGTTGAATTTCGTGCATAATGTGACATGTTTCGATTTTATTTAGGTTGTCCCCCGATGTTGCAGAACATAAACATTATGGTATATCATATTTGTTCATTTCAAGCAGATGATTTTATGCCATTTCTAAAAATGTATTGTATTTCAAGATCTATGAGAGAAAGACTTTACTCACAGAACGTTAAATTGGTTTTCATTATGTATTGTTGCAGAAATGTTTATTGAAATATTTGATAGAAAACTGCCTAAATGTAGTGCTGTATGTGCACTCTTACTAGGGACGAGTAAGTTCTTCGGAGAGGGGGCGAGTGTAAGAGAGTAGGGGTAATACCATCTTTCTTAGGCTGTACTAAAAATACAATGTTTTACACTATGTACAGCTGCATTTTGGATGCATTTACCAATTTAGCTCCCTGTGAGTACACATCAATAGACAGCGATATGCTCTGAGTCATCCTTGAGAGAGGCTGTATCTTTGTTTAAGTTGGTGGTGTCAGATTCCTCCAACAGTTAGCTTCTGACCTCCAATTGTTAGCATTTGACCCCTGATTGTTAGCGTTATGTAACGCTAACATGTTAAGCATTGTGCAATGCTAACACTTGCTAACAGGAAAAAGAGTAGCTTATTATTATTTAATATGGGAGTCACTGATGGTATAAAAGGGGCTAATTTAGTAAGCAGAAACAGTTACCTTTTAGACCTCAAGGGGTCACCAACTCTGGTGTGCTCTGTGAGCACTTGTAAATATTTCCACATAGTTTTAGTTAGTATTGAGGAGTGCTGGCACAAACGTAGTCGTTTTAGAAGCATGTAAATATATTCAAGAACTGCAAACTGCAGAATATCCTGTCTCTGTGTTCATCTCTTCTTCTCCTGTCTCTTGCCTTACTCGCACCGTACTATACCAACCTACTTCTCCAACCCTGAATAAACCGGTACCGCAGGCAACGTTACAATACAGATGCAAATAAATGTTGCTGGAAGTTCCAACTTCTGATCGGTTGCAACCGACCTGTTCAAGGAGCAAAGTTGTAGTTCAGGGGTTGGTTTGCAGTAACAAATTGTATTAAAATGTTACCAAACTAGTAAAAAGTCCTACCTTCCTTGGTTTTTGCGGCTCCTCCAATTGCAATGGTAATGGAAGAGGGTGGAACAGTTATGTCTGTAAGACCGTTCCTCGTTTTTTTTTTTTTTTGTTGATAATGAGAAGACAGGCCGTAATTCAGTCATGAGTGAAAGTTTCTATGAAGCAGGCCCAGCCCCCACACTATGACAAGCATGCCTAAATTTGATAAACCTAGTTTTTTAAACGATACACCAGGTTTATCAAAGCCAAATGCCCAGGAATTTGATATATCAGGTTTATCGATCGAAAAACCAGGATTTTCCTGGTTTTTCGACAGATAATGTACCTGGTTTTTCGGATGAAAACCTGGATAAACTGATGTATCAACAAATAAACCTAGTTCATCAAACGATTAACCAGGTTTATCAAATTATTGAGCATTCGGCGTCAATAAACCTTGTTTTTCGACTGATGAACCTCCTTTTTTGTACAATAAACTTGGTTTATCGACTGATAACTCTGGTTTTTCCACAGATATATCTGGTTTTTCGACTTGATAAACCAGGTCTATTGCTTCATAGGTGATACACCTGGTGTATCGAATTGATAATCCTCCACAAAACCTGGCTTATCAGTTGATAAACCTGGTTTATCGACGCCAACTGCCCGGTAACTCGAAAAACCTGAATTATGGGGTTTCTGTTCTTTCTGTTGATAAACCATGTTTATCGGTAGGAAACCCGGTTTATCGGTTGACAAACTACGTTTATCAGTTTAAAAACCAGGGTTATCAACTGATAAACCCGGTTTACAACCGATAATTCAGGTTTCGTAAATTATTGAGCATTTGGCTGGCCATATAAGTTTTTCAGTCCAGTTAATACTGTAATACAGAGATCAGTATTTTGGCCTGGCTTTTTCGTGCAGGGCAACGGAACCAAACGAGGCCTATTCATCAAATTAGCCCTATTCTTCACTCCATTACAGTCGCTACATTATACAAGAACGTGACAGTTCATATCAAGCCTCAAATAAAGAAAAAAAAAAAAACGAGAAACGTCACAGAACCGACTTTCCTGTTCAATAAAAACGGCATGACTTCTCAAACATCGGAAGATTTCATACTGATCGGACAAACCACGTCATCAACAGGCGAAGAATTCGATAACGAAAGCAAGGGAAACATGTACTCCGAAGGTAAGGCAGTATAATTAACGTTTTACACAGTGCGGTAGCATTACCAGTACAGTAATCGTAGCAGTTAGGCTATGGGCAATGGTGGCCAACCTGCCAAGTTGCTGCATGCCGAGAGCATAAGAAAAGCACAAGAAAGGGGAAAGATTCAATGTAGAATCAGTGACGTATTCTTCCCCAAATCCTTTTTCTGCCTAATTTCACCCTAAACGTAACATTACCTGTCAATTTTAACCATGAATGGTGGTTATTTCGGTTAAAGCGAGGCCTAGGCCTAAATAGCTTTTTACACCTTCAACTTGGTTTATTCTCATCAAATACTTAATCCTAACCATCATCAATAACCTTGGCTGGTGGTCACTGATTCTAAATTAGAACCGGGGAAAGGTAATAAAAATATAGTTCGAGTAACTGTAGAATACTCTGCCACATAAAAAAGTACTGTGAAAAATGAAAATTAAAGGCCTGTCAGTCTCACTAGTGTTGTTTGTAAGGTCATGGAATCTATTGTTAAAAAGTCCGTACAACTATAGAATACAGGGCCACTCTTCAACCATACCTCGCATCCGGATGCGCGGATGCGATGTCAATGATTTTAATGTCGGGTGGACTACCTCTTTGTCTCTTGGTAAACTTTAACAGACTTCCCACTTACGTAATACTTCAGCGAAACGCATATCACTTTGCATCCGTGCATCCACCCAAGGGATGCTTGGTATGGACTTTGAATTTTTTTAGAATAGATCTCACACATTATAACCATTGAACTATCACTTCGCATCCGCGAATCTGCGCATCCACCCAAGGGATGCTTGGTATGGACTTTGAATTTTTTTAGAATAGATCTCACACGTTATAACCATTAGACTATCACTTCGCATCCGCGCATCCACCCAAGGGATGCTTGGTATGGACTTTGCATACACCGATACACTGGCTATTGATATGGGCTCCTTCTTGACAATGTGTCGTTCTCAAAAGGCATCCATACCTACAAGACGCCCTCATAACAACTCCGTGGTCGTAAAAATTTTTCAAACACGCTAACTTTACATCCGTCTATAAGATTGTTCATGGATTTGATAATTTATCATTTTCTGATTTTTTCAAGTTTGCTAATAGCAAAATTACTAAAGGTCATTGTCTTAAACTCCAGAAGGTTCAAAGTAGGATCAATATTCGTAGTTACTTCTTTTCTGAGAGGGTAGTGAATGAGTGGAATGGGTTGCCTGAGGATGCAGTGATGGCAAGAAGTGTAAATGGGTTTAAGAATGCACTGGACAAGTACTTAAGGCTTTGTAACTGGGTTTGATTTATATGTATCTTTTTTTTTCAGGGTCCTTGATGGGGACTTAATTGTCCCTCCTGATCCTTTTTTGTACTAAACTAACTAAACTAATGTGCAGTCTCACTGACTTTACCCATCTCTAGTCTAGGCCTACAATCTTGGACAAAATACCTTGGGACACCCCGTGCCCCCGTTCAATGTTGGCTATAGGATTGCTGTTCAAAGGGAACATTCAAAAAATGTAAAAAACCAGCCTCTACTAACGTTCTACCATTATTTTAATATTAAGCTGAATCTACAGTTCTGACTTTACCGCATTTTGGTAGAGCGTGGAGCTACTTCAGAATATATTATAACCTGGATTCCTACCAGCATTCTACAATTGCAGTAACACTCCTGTTGCAAGGCAATGCAACAGCTGCCCATCAATGTTATTTCTAAACGCAACTATTTCTGTCCGCATACAAAACCATAAAACAATCTGTCCATTCATGATCACTCCTTTCTTACAAAACGTACACGAATAAACCCTCAAAATTAAAATTAAACTTGTTATGCTCATAGTCAAAATTCAGAATACTTTCATTTGAAAATCCCAAGACCCATCTGTCCCGATAACTAATTTTTATGATGCACCTTGTCTAAAAATGTTCAATTTTCTTTCAAAATTTCACTCCAAAATTGCTCCCAAAAAACTCAGACAACACTTGGACAAAATACCTTGGGACACCCCGCGCCCCCATTCAATGTTGGCTATAGGATTGCTGTTCAAAGGGAACATTCACTTCGATAGCGCAACATTGGAAAGGGGCGCGGGGTTTCATGTTATCCTCTCACCTAAAATTCAGTATTATATTCGCAACGTATGGCAAAGTGTCCCAACAATTTTGTCCAAGATTGTAGACTATAGCTATTCTGACTTTAAAACAGTTTTAAACACTAACATTTGCTAGTAAGAAAGGTGCTGACTGTATCAATGTTTGTATCACCAAGGAAATATGCTAAATCCAAACAGCTAGAAATTACTGGGTACACTCTTGCACACAGTCATCATCTTGAGAACAACACTACACACAAACATACTAAACTACAAATGATTATCATCAAAAAATTTTAAGCCCAACTGGTCACATTGTAGCTCTCCACATTGACGTAGCATCCATCTGGAGCTGGATGCTGAGTCATAGTTGCAGTGCTGGGGGTTATTTATAGCTAAAATTTGCAGCAAAAAAAAGGTTAAAAATAAAAGTCACCTCCCCCAACTGGTCACTAAATGCCATGGCTCGTTACATCAACTTAGTATCCATATGATTATGAAGGTGGATGCTGAGTTGAAGTCGCAATGGTTATTTATAACCTTCTCTTCACATCGACTTAGCTGGAACTGGATGCTGATCGAGTCAAAGTCATTAATAACCTGTTACATAATGCTTTGCAAATTTACTTAGCATTAGTGTTGGACGGTATCGTGGTACCCAAGGTACTGTATTCGCAGTACCGGTACTCCCAGAGAAAACATTTTGTGCAAGTTTCAGTACTTTTGAATAGTTTGCAGTACCTGGGGAAATTCTTGGACCAGTACCGTCTCCAACAAATCAACATTTTTTTTGGGGGGGATGTAGAATTCATACTTTCATAACAACATCAAAATGGACCAAAAATAAATTCCAGATCCATTTTAAAACTTTTCATTGCAGTATCTCACAAAAAAACAAAGCTCAAGGCTTCTGAAAGTGAACATTGCCGTAAACGATCGTGATTAACCTGGTACACAGTACACAGTGGCGGTTACTATACGGCTAATAAAGCAGCTATTTTCCATTACATTGGTAAAATGATGTAAACTATGCAGGCTAGGCCTCCACATACTACACAGATAGTGCAGGTCACCTCTATGCCTAACCACGATGCCCATTATATCCACAACAACCCCGCAAGTTACCAGAAATTGTAGCCAGTTAACTTTTAGCACACCTTAGTTGCCTTAAACGCCCTATGAAGCCCAATGTCCATAGATGATTCACGCAGTGCTTGCGCACAATTTCATTCCCTTTGGTTTTAGTTTTTTTTTTTCTGAACTCAGCACAACAGATTCTCTGTGCAATTAATGAGAATGGAGTGCTTTCATATGTACGTATGCATACAAAACATGACGGAGCAAAGAGAGCCTACGCAGAAGTGCTTGACCTTTAAGCCGTCTTTACGTTTACAGTCTTACACACAGATGCAATGGTAGTGTGAAACACCTCTTGTTGTGGAAAACATAACGTTACATGCAGTAAAAAAATTGCCACTATCAAACCATTTTGAAATACGGGGGAGGTGACTTTTATTTTTAACTTTTCTTTTTGCTGCAAATTTCTACTGCATGTTAATGGTCACATTTATCAGGGAATAAAAAAGTTTGGTACAAATGTGGGAGCCGCAACAGGCAGTTGGATTTGAGTCTTACCGTATGAATGCGATATATGTCACTGGTGTTTTGTGTGAGTCTAGTTCAGGTTAACATCCAGACGACAAACTACAAGCCATCAAATAAATGAGAAAATTGTCAACAATGATAAAAACATAAATGGAAATTGATGTTTCGAAAAGTGAAGCGAGTCAACCAAAAAGCGACTTAAGGAGAAGGGAATAATCGATTGGAAAAATTGACCCGTATAAATAAATTTGAATCAATACATAAATTTTGAATCAACCATGAAATGAGCTATTTTATGTAAGATACAGATGTAAACCTTTTTCGGACAGCTGGTGTTGACATTTTTGCAGCTAAAAAACTTATTTTGGAAGATGCCAGGATTTTCCTAAGTCAAATACCGTACGCAGATCTTGTAATTATTCTAGTAAAACTTGTAGTGGACAGTGTATAGCATTGCCTAAAATTGGTAAGTTGCGTGAATTTCTGTCGTTCAAAAATTCAATTTTCGTTTTTTACCGTGGAAAATCGGTGGCCCTACCTATAGCCCTCGTAGTGTGTATGTTATGTTGTTTGCGTACACAATCGGTAGTGGCGGTGGAGTTGCTTTTATTTCTGGAGGAAATCTTCAGAAAACAAAACAGTTTTCAAGAATTATATGTAATGAATTAAGCTGTATGTAATGCACAGTAATCAGAACCTGACCTTAGAATTTATTACTGAGTGGCAACTGAGTCATTGAATTTCTAGGTCCCAAACAGTGAGTGGTATGTGGACACTTGACAGATGATTGGGTCGCATTTGTGACTCATTTTAGTCACTGTGCTTTTGCAGCACTGATGTGTATGGCCCATATATGTCTGGCTTATTGGTTTCGATGAAAAGAGAAACCTATGCGGTCATGATTGCGTGTGTATGTGCGCGGGTGTGTGTTTGTGATGACCAGCTCGTTATTGTGATATATCTCAAGAAGGGAAAGTTAGAATTTTCCCAAACTTGCTGCATAGATGCCCCATATTAAGAGAAAGAGCCCTATTGTTTTTGGTGGAGGTCAAAGGTCATCTGAGGTCACCAGAGGTTAAACACTGAAAATGTTGTTATCACAATATCTCAAGAAGGGGAAGCTCTGACAGTTTTCAAACTTGGTATATAGATGCACCATATTGATAGGAAGATCTCTACTGTTTTTGATGGAGGTCAAAGGTCATTTGGGGTTCCCAGAGGTCAAACACTGAAAATTTGTTATCATGATATCTCAAGAAGGGAAACTCTGACAGTTCTCAAACTTGTTACATAGATGAGCCATATTGAGAAGGACCCTTTTGTTTTTGATGGAGGTCAAATGTCATTTGAGGTCACAAGAGATCAAACACTGAAAATTTGTTATTGTGATTTCTCAAGAAGAGAAACTATGATAGTTCTCAAACTTGATACATAGATGCATCATATTGGGAGAAAGAACCCTATCGTTTTTGGTGGAGGTCAAAGGTCATCTGAGGTCACCAGAGGTCAAACACAGAAAATCTTGTTATCACAATATCTCAAGAAGGGAAACTCTGACAGTTCTCAAACTTGGTTCATAAATGTGCCATATTGAGAGGAAGAACCCTATTGTTTTTAATGGAGGTCAAAGGTCATCTGAGGTCACCAGAGGTCAAACACTGGAAATCTTGTTAACACAATATCTCAAGGAAGAAATGATGGATGCTTCCTGTACTTAGTATGTCAATTGGTCATATCAAGTGGAAAAACCCTATTGGTTTTGGTGGAGGTCAAATGTCATCGGAGGCCACCAAAGATCAATACTGAAAATCTTAACATAATATCTCAAGGTAGGAATCATGGAAACTTTTGGTATGTACAGTAGTTTGTCAATATATTACATTAAATAGAAGAAGTCTATTGTTTTTGGTGGAGGTCAAAGGTCACTCTGGGTCAAAGGAGGTCAAATTGTTAAAATATTATAAACATGATTGCAAGAAGGGGAACATCAACAGAACTGATATGGAGTTTGAAGCTGTGCGGTATTGAGCAAAACTAGCTTACTGTTTTCCACTGAGGCCAACAATAATTTGGGGTCAACTGGGGTCAAGTTGTGAAAACCTTGTAAACATTAAAGGAGCTTGGACAGATGACATATTTGATTTTCAGATCCACCTTATTGGGTGCAAGAGGCCTATTGATTTTGTTAGAGTTATTTGGGATCAACATATCCTCACAATATGCAATATGTCAGATTCAAAATACTCATACTGTAATTGAATCAACAAAACCACAATGCCTCCTGGTTTACTGGTTGTGCATGTACCAGCTTCTCGAAATTTCGCCGGGAAAGAACTATATACCGGATGTTATCTATATTTTCAAAACGATGTATCGATTTCAAATTTTTTAAGTACCAACAGACCTTACTACGCTGTATGTAAAGACTGCAAAGAATGCAAAGAATGCAGATGCATTTTACAAATGTCTAAATTTGCATTTAATTTGTAAATGTTTATCGCACTTGATCAAGAAGAGAAGATCTATACAATGCTGCTTGCCACAACTTGCACATATGGCTCTGGAAAATGGTAAACCCTCTGCCTTGACCAAAACGTCCAGCGTGATAAGAAAAAAACAAAAAAAAAGAACATGCAGTATTCGAAAGTATAAAACACCTCCTGTATTTGCAGGCATCAAACTAGTCTTCTTTAAAACATTTCTTCTGAAAAAGTAAGTTAACTAGAACTTTCACTAACTCACTGCTTTTCCTACCCCAACTCTCCTCCAACCCCTACGGAACTGCTTTCTGTCCATTGCAACAACTGGTGTGCTTGTTTGCCCCTATTTTGTTTTTGCTTCTTTTCAATTGCACAGCCTTCATGACTCTTTTTGAGCCTTCATGACTTTTTTTTTAAGTTTTTCTTTTGCAAAGACCAAAGATACTTCAAAAACAGCTGTTGTAAGTGAATATACAAACCTTCCAGTGCTGAGTGGGGTACTAGGTGAAAATATTTTTAAGGATAAATGAATGAAAAAATTACCTTCATTTGAATGGACGCTTCTTTTAAGTTGATGGTGTGAGGTATTTGGAGCTAAATTACTATTTTCTCCAAGAAACCGCAGGTTTGATGTTAAATTACTGGAAAAATCTCGTCAGTACTTGGGAATTGTTAAATAATGTCTACAATAATCATTTCATGGGTTGTCCATTTTGTATTCCCGAGAGATGGTACTCTTTACTAGTAAATTTTCAATATACAGAAGCATCTATAGATAGATGTTACAAAAAAGACTGTTTTGACTGTACTAATGAGCTACAATCTTGGACAAAATTGTTGGGACACTTTGTCGTACTGTATGTTGCAAATATAATACTGAATTTTAGGTGAGAGGATAACATGAAACCCCGCGCCCCTTTCCAATGTTGCGCTGTAGAAGTGAATGTACCCGTTGAAGAGCAATACTATAGCCAACATTAAACTGGGGCGCGGGGTGTCCCAAGGAATTTTGTCCAAGATTGTCTGAGTTTTTTGGGAGCAATTTTGGAGCGAAATTTAGACAGAAAATTGAACATTTTTGGACAAGGTGCATCATAAAAATTAGTTATCGGGGCCTATGGGTCTTCGGATTTTCAAATGAAAGTATTCTGAATTTCGACTATGAACATAACAAGTTTAATTTTAATTTTGGGGGTTTATTTGTATATGTTTTGTTGGAAAGGAGTGATCATGAATGAATAGATCGTTTCATGGTTTTGTATATGCGGACAGAAATAGTTGCGTTTAGAAATAACATTGATGGGCAGCTGTTACATTGCGTTGCAACAGGAGTGTTACTGCAGTTGTAGAATGCTGGTAGGAATCCCAGTTATAATATATTCTGAAGTAGCTCTACGTTCTACCAAAATGTGTTAAAGTCAGAACTGTAGATTCCGCTTAATATTAAAATAAATGGTAGAACATTAGTAAAGGCTGGTTTTTTACCTTTTCGGCTGCTAAATCAAGATTTGTGACTGCAAGTTTTACATCAATTGCATGAAGCTGGTAACATATCTTCAGTCTTGTAATCTACGCAATTTTTCCATGGGTTGCTTAAATTTTCCTGTCAAAACATTTGGTAGAACGTGAGTTTCATTAACCTATATATGCTGTCGGACGCTGTTGTTAGGTCTAAGTCAGCTTGGATGGGGAGGCCGGGGTTGGATTCACGGCATGACCATAGTGTTTTTCACTGCTCAATTATCCATTTATAAACTCAAATGTCTGTCAACTTCTCATTTTTCATTCATTCATATACAGCATAAGGTAATATATATTAATATAATGATATAGCTCTAACAACACATATGTACTCTGAAGTCCGTTGAAACTGCTTAAAATGACTGACATATTACAGTGCACCATGTACGGTACAATAGAATGGGTGCCACAATGTCACTGTTATGTGAATATGAGCAAACGTCACATTTATTAAATTTGCATTTTAGGGGTTTATTTTGTATAATGATAGTACACTTTTTTACCCAGATTAACCTGCAAGTCAGTCCTAATAGACATTAAGTGTAGTTACTTTAATACCAGACACCACGTCATCACTGTGAACAATTTGAATAAATAAGACATCGATCTTCTTCAACGGACCACCCACATGTTATTTTTTTTGGGAGGTGTTTTTTTGTTTTCCTTTGTTTTTTTTTCTTCGTTACCTGTCTAAATATCAGAGTTTGAGCCGAAAGTACTTCAGTTGTATCATACAAAATGTTTTTAAGTAGTTTCATGGTCGACAAGATGCATTGGAGTTATAATGTTACCTCCCCAATGACTGCATTTTATTTAGCACATTTAGTGCAAATACATCAATTTGACTGACTTATTCCTCCCCTTACAGTACTCAGTAATAACATTGACAACATTCACACAATAATGTTATTACAGTAAACCAACTTCAATATAGGCCCCAAACATGCCGAACATGCACTGCTGACGTTTCTTGTTGCAAGGAATATCACCCCCCATTTTGCCGTTTAACTTGCTTCAAATTGACGATTTTTCCTGTGAACCGTGCATGCTTCTAACCCCTCGAAATTCTCAGACAATCTTGGACAAAATTGTTGGGACACTTTGTCGTACTGTATGTTGCAAATATAATACTGAATTTTAGGTGAGGGGATAACATGAAACCCCGCGCCCCTTCCCAATGTTGCGCTATAGAAGTGAATGTACCCGTTGAACAGCAATACTATAGCCAACATTGAATGGGGGCGCGGGGTGTCCCAAGGAATTTTGTCCAAGATTGTAGGTGTGATTTTTTCTAAAAGTTTTAACTTTTTGAGGAGGGAATTTGCCCAGTTATTTAAAGTTCTTAATAGTAAATCGAACATTTTCAGCTTTTAGTAGGCTCAGGCCTACTTAATGTTAGGAAATTAAACTTGGATTTGGGCGAATTTTTAGGAGGCATCCACGGTACAGGGGGGATTTCTCCCCCCACCCCAAGCCAGGTTCTTTCACTTCTGGCTCCAGGATCTTCCACCCGAAGGCTTGGGTAGTGAACACACCTGCCCTGAGACAGCGTGGACGCTTATGAATTACCCTACTGTAGTTTGCAATAATCCAATGGCTCCTGCCCAAAATCTGAGCGTCCAGGACCCATGCATTGTCGGTGGCCCTGCAGTGGCCCAGACAACTTAGGATCAAACTACTCTTCCATCTGCTGTTGGATCTTCACTTAGAGCTGCCCCCATTCCCTCTCTGAGGCTGGTCTCACAGGACAAGGGCAGGTTTCAGCACCCAAGATACAGGACCTTCACCTAACTGCTTGGAGGCTCTCAGGAATTCCCTCAGAGCACAGGGAATTCCTGAGTACATTGCTTTCATGGCTGTGTCAGCAAGAAGACCCACTAACCTCCGCACTTACAATTCTCGCCTTGCCAAGTTCCAAGTGGTGTGCAGACCATGAGACTTCTCTGTCCAAGGGGTTCATGGTGCAAGTTTCCATGTTCTGAATGGACCTGTTTGATGAGGGCAAACAAGTAAAACATTATAAAGAACTAACCTTCTGCCATCACAACGATCCACTTAAGGTTCTTGGATGGGTGTCCCGTGGGTTTGAGCACAGTACTCGCCCAGCTAATCCCTGGAATGGCTAACTCTAGGCCAGTTGTGCATTGCATTGTGCCAGCTTGGTCTATGAATGGTATTCTATGAACGTTTTTTTTCCCCCGTTCTTTCTGATTCCTTGCCGTAGGCAGGGGAATCTATGCAGTCCTGATGTCGTGTGTGTGTATGTATGCGTGTGTGGGTGTGTGTGTGTGTGACGTTTGCTCGTAAACACTCTATCTCAAGAAGGGTAACTCTGAGGAATTTCATTTTTGGCATGTATGTTGCCCATATTGAGTAGATGATCCCTATTGTTTTTGGTGTCCAAATCTTGCATATTAATGAGGTTACAGTATGGGGTAAAACATAAAAAATGTTAAAACTGCCATACAGTAGTTCCTTATCCGTGGGTCAGATTTGTTTTAAACTTGATGAGGTTGTCTGTTATTAACAGGTTCACAACCCTGTGAAATTTAATGCTTATCACAAGAGCAAGGGATAATTTTTCACTATAAAACAATAATAATAGCCTAAACACCATTACTGTGGTTATTATAAACTACCGTACAAATGCATATGGGGCTTCATTGTGCAACATTACTATGGGCAGTGTTTGATTCCTTCGGACACAGTTAACTCAATGTCATTGCAAACTTATTCAGCCTACAGTATGGGAGCCAATCAGGACCGTGTCATGTTTGAAACAGCATTTTCCCAGCCTATGGAAGCCAATCAGGACCATGTCATGTTTGAAATAGCGTTTTCCATATACTGTACTGCATTTGTAAGTAGAGAATAACTTTTACTTTTCAAACACTCCCTCAGAGGCCTCCATAGGTTGTCTCAGTAACTGGGAGGTCATGGGGTCAGATAGCTGTCACCTGTGCTTCATTTATCTCTTTGATAGAACAAAGACTCCTGCCCAGTTTACCACTGACTGTCTCCTGTGTATATTAAGGCATTCCATAAATATTTGATGTATTGGCCTTTATCATGAGAATAATCTGCAGTTATATATCATCAGAAATACAAGTAGCAAGATGCATTGCTGAGTCTCCAGTGTGTTTTCTCAAAATCTTACAGTGGGGATGAAGATGGGATCCTGGACTCTGAAAACCTTCAAGGAAGACCTTAATACTAGAAGAAAACTGATTAAATTCTGACAATTAAAATGGTCTATCCACATTTTCCTGAGTTCAGTCTTGGAGATAATTCAGATCATGCAAGTATTGGCATGCGGTGGGAGAAATGGCTACTTCGATTGGAAATTTTCTTCATTGCATTTGATATCAAGGATGAAGCTCGTAAAAGGGCAATGTTACTTCATTTTGGAGGGGAAAGCGTTACCGAAATATTTCAAACACTTAATGAAACTGGAGACTCTACAGATTATGACACAGCAAAAACTAAGCTGACGGAGTATTTTCAACTTATACAAAATACTGAATATGCGATTTTCAAGTTTTGTCAAGCGAAGCAAGGGGAAGACAAAACGTTGGATGTGTTTACCACCAGGCTGAGGCAATTAGCAAATTATTGTCAGTTTATGGATGTAGATAAAGAAATCAAATCACAGATAATTCAAAGTTGCAGTTCGTCATGATTGCGGCGAAGAGTGTTGAAGGAACCGAACCCCAACTTAACTGAGATACTTGACTTAGGGAGAGCACTTATGATCTGGGATCAAAATGCTACAGAAATTGAAGGACCAAAAGTGGAAACAGTACAAAGTAAACTACCGAAAAACTGGGACAGCGCCAAAAAGAAATGGTACAAACAAAGCCCAGTGTTGGAAATGTGGTAGTGACTTTCCAGAAGGGTAATGTTGACTGATATCATACTGTACTTGATGTGTGGGTTGGCCATACTGGGTAGGTGATCCCTATTGCTTTTGGTGGACGTCAAATGTCACGGTCATGTCAGGTTACCCGAAATAAAGATCATTTTGAGTTAAAGGCTTGTGGTGTATCAAGAAAAATAACTGCAGTTGATCTTATACTTGTGATGTGGATAATTCAACTTTGTTATAATGTAACCATATGGCAAGGAATCACAAAGCCTTTTGGCTTTCTGGTTTATTAGAAAAAATTTGTCCCGACATGCAGGATTTCGCGCAGAGCGTCGTGGATTTCCCTCAAACCAGGTTCAGAAGGTTCGCAAGGTTTTCCACCCCTGAAGAGGTGTCTGGTCAGAATACTGAAATGGTATCGCCATCGGACCAAGGACATTCGTTCGTCAAGGGCATTCTTTCGTCCAAAAGGCTGTCCATCCTCACCAGATGCCAGTACTGTGGGTTGTCACAGGTGGAGGTTGGATACTATTTTGCGCTGGCTGATGAAGATCATTATGCCGCATGCCCCAGGGGCAAGTCATGGCTCACGTGGTCTGGGGACAAGCAACATCGAAGGTGTGGTTTTCTAGGGTGCCCATTGAGGACATCCTCATGGCGGCCCACTCGAAATCACCAACCACGTTCGTCACTTGTTACCTCATGGATAGGCTAGATCTTAGAGGGCACAGTGCTAGAATCAATTTCAAGGGCACTGAGAGTAAGGCTAAACAAATGCATTAGGGAAGCAATGGGTAAGTATGGTCACTCATGGATATCCACACCCGTGAATTGGAGGGAAAAACTTGTACTTACTGTATGTGATGGAAGTTGGTTGAAATACAATGCAGGGTTTCCCCTGGGTTTTTGATTCCTTGCTGAAGGCTCAAGGAACCTATGCAATGGTGATGTCGTGTGTGTGTGTGTGTGTGTATGTAACACTTCTTGTAAACACGATATCTCAAGAAGGGTAACCATGACTGATCTCATACTGGGTGTGTGGGTTGGTCATATTGAGTAGATGATCCCCATCGTTTTTGGTGGAGGTTGTCACAGATTCGGTGAGGCAACAGAGGACGATAAAGCAGTGGTGTGTTCTTTGTATTTATTTTACCAAACTAAAAAACCCTAAGAAAGGAAAAAAGCAAATATTCAATTAAATTCCAAACAATATTCAAAACTTGACCCATGTACGAGCAACGAACGTCATTTTACGACCTCGGAGCAAGCAAATTAATAGCAATTATTAAATTGAGTACGTAAGATAAGGAAACCACAAAACTACAATTTACACCTTATCTCTTCGGCCTCAACCGGGACTCTCCTTCTTATCTCCGTACGCGTTATGCGACGAGAACCTTAAGAAAAGGAATAAAAGAAACCAACAATACTTTGTCCCGTGTGACGACGTGGGTGACACCTGAAGCCGACATATTTTAAATCCTCGTCTCAGTTAGTTAAGAATAATATTGAACGTGATAACAGCAGCCATTACCCCCAAACCACAGTCTACAACGTGAAATGAGACTTAAGACTTTAAACAATAAAAATTATAAACTTACGGGAATTCCAACATCTGAAAACTCGGTATTCTAGTGCGGCAGCTCCACTGGGCTATAACAGTCTGGTACACACAGTAACCAATAGGAAGGACACACACAGTATCTCGACTTTTACTGACGTAAGGTAAGTCTTCTCCCCGGAGACACACGCAGTGTTCTCCCAAAAAACTACACACACAGTATCTCGACTTCTACTGACGAAAGGTAAGTCTTCTTCCCGGAGACACACACAGTGTTCTCCCAAAAAACTACACACACAGTATACTATAATTATATGGAACACTTAGTTGCCATACTTTTAAAACACGAGGTGCTTCGCCACCTCCTGGAGTCGAACTGAAATTACCCTGTTAACTTTGCACCCTCGTCATTCCCTGTACATTCGCTACCAAAACATTTTTCCCATTTCTTCGACACAGTTTCAATAACGGAAGACATCACGGTACACAATACCGGGCTTCTGTGCATACCTTTAAAATTCCTGCCTTTTGAAACACACATTCCAAATGCCTAGCACTAGAGATTGCCCGAGTACGAAAACTGGTTAGAGGAAATTTCCGCAAACACGTCAGGTGAGTCCGCATTGACCCATGCAAGATACCTGACCTGTGTTACAGAGGTCAAAGGTCATTTGAGGTCACCAGAGGTCAAAATGTGAAAACCTTGTAAACACGATATCTCAAGAACAGTAACTGTGACTGATCTCATACTTGGTGTGTGGGTTGGTTTTATTGAGTAGATGATCCCTGTTGTTTTTGGTGGAGGTCAAAGGTCATTTGAGGTCACCGGAGGTCAAACTGGAAAAACCTTGTAAACACGATATCTCCAGAAGGGTAACTGTAACTGATGTCATACTTAGTGTGTGGTTTGGTCATATTGAGTAGATGAACCCTATCAGATTTTGGTGGAGGTGAAAGGTCATTTGAGGTCACTGAGGTCAAACTGGAAAAACCTTGTAAACACAATATCTCCAGAAGGGTAACTGTGACTGATGTCATACTTACTGTGTGGGTTGTTCATATTAAGTAGATGATCCCTATTGCTTTTGGTGGAGGTCAAAGGTCATTTGAGGTCACCCTAGGTCAAACTGTAAACACATTGTAAACACAATATCTCCAGAAGGGTAAGTGTGACTGATGTCATACGTGGTGTGTGGGTTATTCATATTGAGTAGATGACTCCTATTGTTTTTTGTGGAGGTCAAAGGTCGTTTGAGGTCACCTGAGGTGAAACCTTGCTAACACATTATCTCCAGAAGGGTAATGTTGACTGATGTCATACGTGACTGGGTAGGTGATCCCTATTGCTTTTAGTGGATGTCAAAAGTCATTTGAGGTCACCAAAATAAAGATTATGTGGGTTAAAGGCTTACTAATGTGGTGTTTCAAGACCAGTAACTGCAGTTGATCTCATACTTGTCATGTAGATAATTCATGCTTGTTATAATATAACCATGTAGCAAGGAATCACAAAGCCTTTTGGCTTTCTGGTTTAGAGTATGAGGCGGTGAGGACGAATTACTTGACGCTGCCATCAATTTGTTTTCAAATCCGTACTTAGTAGGTTAAAGAAGAATGGGTGATTCTAGGATTTTGACCATGATATAAACAGGGCTGAAAAAAAAAGTGTGTATTTCCCAGGAGACTAATTACGATATAGTCGGACTTCCCGCCTAACATAACATAACGCTGTAGGCGTCATTTGATAGCAAAGCGATTGTCATACCAGCTTGGGGTCAATGGGCCTACCATAGGGCCCCTTGTGGGGTCCATGAATGATCCCGGTAGGGGTCCAGGGTGCAAAGCACCCAGAAACTCAGCAATTTTAGCGTTTTTAGACGTGTCCGAATCATTTGAAATCAAGTTGAAAGATGTTACGAATCAAGTTGAAATATGTTACTGTATCGGGTGAAACCACGATAGTTTGATCAGAAAAAAATCATTAAGATTGCTTCAAAATCCAAACGTTCTATGAAATGTTGCACGTCATGTAGAGTAAACTTTATTATGTACATTTTTGAAGTTGAAATTTCCCTAAAAGTTTCGTGAAAAGAATAACGTAAGATCGTGTGAAGCCTTCCGAAAATTTTAAGTAATGATATCCTAACGCATTGGGTGTATATCGAATAGCCTAACCACATTGGCAATTCATATTTCCGTATAACAGGGAACAACGGTCATTTTGTAAGTTGCAGGTTTCAGAGTTTGAAAACTTTTTATTGTAGGTTTCAGAGTTTGCAGGTTTCAGAGTTTGAAAACTTTTTATTGTTTTGTTCATTGATCCTAGTCACTTTCAAATGTTTTGAGGAAGCAGACTAATGGATTCGTGAAGGGTTTTGGACATAGAAATATGCAATCATCTTTGTATTTCTGTGGGTTGCGATATGTCCGCTAGCTGTCATTCTACAGATAATTTGCGTATGCAATCAGGCCTAAGCCAGGCCTAAGCTTATGCTTTTTAATTGACATTGAATGAAGTAAAGGAGGTATACCTAGAATCCTCTGATTTGCCAATGTTGTTTTTTTCACATATATAATTTGAAAAATATTGATCGTGAGTAAAAAATAAGGGTATTCTATTACAGGAATAGTAATTTACTTCAATTTTTGTTGAAGACTGAATGTGTATGGGGCATTTAGGATACACATTTGAATGGATTTATTTACCAGTCATTTTTGGACGTAACTAGTAGGAAACTACTGTTCATGTGTGATCTCTACTATGCTGTGATCGAAAGTTTGAAACAAGCATGGTATGTACAAGATAAACATTGCCAGAAGTACAGAAGCGGATTTCCCGCGAGACACAAAATTTCCCAGGAAGGAGTCTCCGGTTCCCAACTTTTTCCAGTCCTGGATATAAACATGTGAGGCGGTAATTACAGCATTTTTGGGCGAGGCGGCCCTAAAATGTTGCGAGGCGGCTGCCTCTGAAATTACATACCAGGGGAAACTCTTCAATGTAAAAATATCACATGTGGGACTAAAATGAAATGCCATGTTGAGAGCTCTTTACCTTCATAGCTAAGCCAGATACAGTACTGTATATTCACAGTGCGTACTTCTCACCTCGTATAAGCTATGATAGATCTGCATTATGAAATTGACCATGCTTTAGCATCTGTCACTTGTTGGTGTGTATCTGGCCAATGTGCGAACCGCTGCATAACACACTATTGGACCTGCTGACTTCCAACTTTCCAAGACACTCTTCCTAGTTGTCACAGACTCTGTGCAACTCTGAGGCTCTCGTCACAGGTTCACCTGCTTTGTGCCGGACCAGCACTTCCTCATTAATAATAAGACCCTGTCTTTCTCATCAGGCAAAGTCAGCTTAGAAGCTCAGTAACGTCTCCTTGGTTCGGGAAGACAAGCTTTGGTGTCCTTCACAGGCCCTCAAATGGAAAATCTAATGCTAGAAGCATGTACCACATCAGAAAGCTTATTTTACATTGCCACCCTTACACATTGGCCTTGAAGGAGATGCTTCCATGTTGGATCGTGGCGCTTCCCCCCCCCCCCACTCTCACCCCCGAGACCGAATCTATGCGCATGATGTATGGGGCACGCCGCGTCTGTGTCCTGGTTTTGTGACATACCTGTGGAGGACATTCTTGTGGCTGCTGCATGGAAAACACTTTCCTGCTTTTTTTAGCTCACACACCAAGTGTGTGAGGTATTAGAATGAGGCTGATGTCGTCAACTTTTTTCAAAAGCCTTCTCTTTCTTCATTTTTTTGAGATATTTGTCTGAAATTTTTTCAGTGTGTTTTTTGGATAGACGTATTTTTTTCCACCTAATTACATTTCGACTAGCTTAATTTATAGGTGAGTTGCAATGTAATTTTTGGAGGAAAAGTGGATTTTTGGTTGCTTCTTTGCACACGGCACTCTAACTGCAACTACAACCATTGCAAAAATCTAGTCCAGTGCACATTTCAATTTAGATCCAGCCAAAGCCAGCTCTGACAGGATCTAAACATTGTCCATTGCATCCTTACATATCACACAGCCTAAAGTAGATTTAACCTTCTCTGCAGACCATAGCTGGTACACCTAATACCATTTTTCAACATCACATGTTGAAATTGATGTACTACAGTATACTAGCATATGATAATGTCATAGGCTTGATAGTGTGTCAACTATATGATTTATGCATGTAACATTGTGTCACCTTCCAAGTTCTGTACTTTCATTTTGCAATGCTACTTGTAAACAAAGATTACGTCTACTTAGTTCAGTGACTGCCCTAAGTTTCTACACCCCTATGTTCCAACACCCTTATATTTTGACATGTACACTTAAATTCCAACAGCAGCGGCCAATCAATGCGTAATTACTATGCCAAGCATCATAGCTGGGACCCAAAATGGTGCCTGATGCAATGAATGTGTTGTTACATTTGAGTGTCAGAACATGGGGTGTGGGAACAAAAGTGTGTCAGAACATAGGGCTGTAACCCTCAGTTCAATTGTGTGAGCTACAGCGGCATTGCTGCCCTAGTTCATGTTGTTTCATAAACACCGGCTTCTAAGAGCACCTTTGCCTGCACCATCCTCAGGTTTTTAAAGTTCTGCAAGGTCCTAGACCTGCCATCTAGCTGCCTGTGTCAGGGAGGCATAGGTAATTTGAGGTGAGGGAATACACCCTGTTAATTTCCCAAAACTTCTTGGTTTGGGAATTAACTAGCGACGTGCTCACCTCATGTAATGGCCCACACACCTCCCCACTTTCCGCACCTGCGTGACCCCTCCAGGAGCACTTTGTCTCTAAGCCTCTGGATGCCGGTGTCCTTTCACACTGGATCACTATAACCTTCGTTGTGGCCATCGTGTCCAGGTGAGCTTCTCCACTGTCCTTGCTCACATTACACCCTCCAGTCCTCAAGCTTTGCTCCCCTCCTTGGGTTCTACAGTTTGGAAATTACAGAAGGACGGTGGCCAGATACACACATATTGCCAGATGCTAGACCATAGTCAATACGGTAATGGATATATGAGATGAGTACAGTACTGTATGTCGCTAGTTAATGCCCAAACCCAGAAGTTTTGGGACTTTGAGGCCAGAGCCTTGCAATTTGGGCAGAAAATGCCATAAGGTAGACCGTACTCATAGCTCTGTATCTTCATTCTCTAAAAAATGAAAGGCACCAAAAAGGACCGTCAAAATGACATGCGCACAAATCGGGCATGAAAAGATAGGGCCAGTTCCATTTTTCAATGGACCATAACCACCACTTGGAATTTTGACCTGAAATGTTTTGTGTATTTTTCCATAAGTGAAACTATGCTTCAGCACAGCAAAATCTGTGTCAGTGCCTGACCGACCCATTTGTTGAGTTGACAGAGAATGACGGATGCTTCTCAGTTAATTTTATCAAGTAGCACTAGTAATGACTTGCTATATTCACACAGTAAGCTTAGTCAATGTATTTATTGTACAGTAGATGCAACGGGTGGTCAAGAGTTAAGGTAGCAGACCTCTGCAGTCTATAATAGATAACAGATTACTGTAGGTATCCTAAATAACACTCTTGTTAGTGAAAGGTATGCTGAAAGGAACTCAGTGAACATGTTGCTTGCCAGGTTAGTATAATATGGAAGAAAAGATGGAAGATAAGTGATGAAGTCTATCTTTTTTTTCATCAAACAGCACATCCAGCTTTAATTACTAGGCTGCATACTCATTTAAAAGGAGGAAATATTTGCAAATAAAACTCTTCAGTAAATAGAAAATTCTCACTTGTTCTTGATATTTAAGAAAAGGTTAAGTATACAAAGAATAACATAAAACATTTTACAGGTTCCATCTCTTGATGTCACAAATTTACATACCTACTGTAGCCAATGTTTATTCATAATGCATGTGTGGAACAGAAATGTGCCCTAAAATGTTAATATTGATGGATTTTGTGGCTTTTTCAGTAGCTTTTTTCAACAGTTTTATTGATTAATACAGTCAATGCTTCCAAATGCCATTCCTTTGTCACCCGTCTTTTTAACCAACAGAAAAAATGAGAACTGGATTTATTGACAAATTCTGGACACTATAGTACCAACTACTCAAAGAGTATCTCAAGTACTGTACAAGACTAGCTTTCTCTCTAATCATGTCCACATGAATAGTATAAAGGCTATAGTTCCAAACTTTTATGATGCAGATACATGACTAAAACTGCTTTGCTTAACTCATTATGAATTTATTTTTGAAGTGACAAATGAGAACAAGGGAGAAGTTGCTCTTGACCTTGGTGAGATGTCTTTTGCTGAAGATGATGAGCACAGTGCAAGGCCCCATATACGACACAGAGGTGGAGCTGCCTCAAATTTCCTACAGCAGAGAGGCTATGGTTGGCTGTTAGAGGTAGATGAAGGAGATGACGAAGATGATGATAATGACATTCCTTTGTTGTAAGTGGTCAGTGAATGAATATAAGTGTAAAATCATTTATACTTTGATATTTGAGCCTGTGGCCCTAGTCAATCAGAATAAATAAAATCTTAACATCTTTGCAGATGAACTGTCTGGCAAATGTTCTACAGTTATTTCAACACTTGGTGTATTGTATGTTGCTTGCAAAAATTCAATCTTGTGACATAGCTTTTGTCATGTTAGTACAAGAGTAAGTCCTTTCCAGTGCAGTCAAAATTATGTTCTCTGTTGCAATTAATGTAACTGTGACCTCTGTCAACTTGTATGATCTTCGTCCTCCAGAAACAGTAAGACTTTTCTAATCATTGTCGTATGTACATTCAGGGTTATTGCAGGGTTGTTAATTTTTATCAAATTTCAAATTTTAGTGATCAAAATCTGATTTTTTTTCTTTGATTTTCCTCCTTCCATCAAATGTAAGTTCCCTCAAAGATTTTCCTCACACTTTCCACAAACATGCATAGCCATTTAGTGTATATTGTCTGCAAGCAGTCAAAGTGCTGCATTTTTTTCAGTTCTAATTTATATCCTGTGCTCATTGCACAACAGAAATATATACCTTCAATAACAAAATCCCCTTTGGCCTTCAGTATATTAATCCCATTGTTAAATGAAAGCCCTACTCGTGAACAGCTTTGTTCCCATTGATATTTTAGTTGATGAAAATGGACAGGACATTACAACCAAAGTAGTAGTCCAATCAGCTGGTTTTAATTGGGAATTACTGTTTTCTATCACTGCCACTTCTGCATTTTAATCCATTAGTGTTTGTGAATCAGAGGGATACTTTGTTTTGGAAATAAAGCTTGAGCCATATTTGCAGAGTACTCAATACTGACCCTGAATGTGATCCATTATCATGATGTAAAATGACTTTTAAGAAGGGCACAAGTTTTGGACAAAGCTGCCTTGACAGTCCTACTGTAGCATGAGGCATTAATGATATTTGAGGCAATTTTCATTTGCCAAAGGCAGGCAAGGAATCTTTGAGATGGTGATGGTGTGTGTGTGTGTACGGTATGTGATGCCTTCTCAACACAATATCTGAAGAAGGGAATGGTGCTCCAATTTCAATGTTGGTGTGCTGGTAGACAATTGTAAGCAGATGATTCCTATTGTTTTTCATGGAGGTCAAAGGTCATTTGAGGTCACTAGAGCTTAAAGTATGAAACCTATTAAAGTGATTCTGAGTGTAGGCAAAAAGTAAAAACATTGAAATTTCATCTCCAAAAGTTTGGTAAGGCTTTTAATTACACCATTCAGACAATCTGGGAAAATAAATAGGTTTCAGTTTCTTAGTTTTGCCATATGATTTCAAATTCTTCTAACATAACGAAAAAAAGTGTAGAATATGATAATGTAGTGGTTGACAATTTTCACGCAAGTCAACGGTGTGCTTCTTTGAGCAAGCCAATGGGAAGTATACTAGTATTGAATATTCAGTTAACAACTCAGGATCACTGACGCTTCGGGCAAGGCTGTGTTCAGTTGGTAGGTTATTTGTAAATACAGTGTTTCCTTTCACCAAATACTACAATTCCTGATACGAAACCCGAAATAAGGTGAGGTCGGAACAGGGTTTGGCGTCGGGGATGTTCAGGATTTCCCTACAGAAGCGAGCCAAGGAGGACTGGTATCAGGGCGATCTTGCTGCGAGAGCCGGCCTGAAGTTCTCTTTCGTGTTCCTTCTGGTAGCGGAAGCCCTGAGGCGAGCCCACACACAGCTCCTGGAGGACGACATTCAGTTCTCCAGAGCTGACGTGGGTAAACTGATCTACCTGCTGGGCCCCTTGTCCCGGCTCGTATACAATCAGTTTGCCCGAGTGGCACTAAAGTCTGTGCAAGTGCGCCGGGGCAACGTCCTCAACGCGTTTCCATGGCCATCCTCCGAGGCCAGGAGCAGGTTAGAGAACCCGCTGGTTGAGAGGGGCCCAGCCTTTTCAATGGCCAGTTTTTGGACAAACTAGTCGAAGAGGTCAAGAGGTACGAAGCGACCGCCGCAGCGTCGTTCCGGCCACCTGGGCAACTGCCCAGCCCTCCCCACGTCCCACAGCTGCAGCTTCCCGCAGGAAGTCGTGGTCCTGTCACCGCAAAGCGAAGGGCGTGGGTCGTGAATCTTCTTTTGGGGGTCCTTCGACCCCTGGAAGTGGCAGAGGAAGCAGGGGCGGCGGTTCACAACCTGCTTCGGGCCGTGCCAGGGGTTCTGGCGGGGCTGGCAACCGTCCCAAATATGGTCAGCAGACCCCAGCACAGTTCCCCGCACGGCCTTAGGGGTGCCCACCCTGCTGTGCTCCTAGCAGTAGGGGGGAGATTGAGGAAATTTACAGGGGCCTGGGAGTCGTTCTGCCAAGACAGGTGGATGTAAAACATAGTCTCCAAAGGTTACCAAATCGAATTCACGGCTGGGCTGCCTCCCTTTGGGGGCGGTCGACACCCACCCCAGACAACCCACGCCATCAAAAGATCTTGGAGCAGGAGCTCGGTGACCTCCTCAAAAAGGAGGCTGTCGTAAGGGCAACCGAAGAGGACGAACCCCTCTTCTGGTCGTCCTTTTTCATGGCACCCAAAAAGAACGGTTCCTGGAGACCCATCCTCAATCTCAGGCCTCTGAACGCTGCCTATGTAAGGCCAAGGAGGTTCTGCATGGAAACCCTGGCCTTCGTCATCCCCACTCTGTGGAGGGGAATGTGGGTGGCGTCATTGGACCTGAAGGATGCGTACCTACATGTCCCAATAGCTCCGGCATCTCTACGCTTTCTAGCCTTCAAGTACCGAGGGGAGAGGTTCAAGTTCACGGCCCTCCCCTTTGGTCTCTTGACCTCCCAGCGGGTATTCACCCGGGTCGCGGGGACAGTCGTCGCTGAGCTTCGGCGTCGGCGCGTACTGCTCTTTGCGTACCTGGACTGGCTAATCCTCGGGGACTCCTTAGCTCAGGCAGAAGCCAACGTCGGAGGGACGATCTCCCTTCTCGAACACTCGGGTTGGGTTATCAATTGGGACAAGTCGCATCCACCCCTTCACAGGCACTGGTCTATCTAGGGGCACAACTCGACCTCAACGTGGGCCGCGCCTTCCCTTCAGGGGAGAGGCACGAGGCCCTCAGAGAAGCTGTTTCGCAACTCCTGGAGGCTCCCTCGAGCCCCTCCAGGAGTTGGCTTCGGGTCCTAACGCTGCTAGCCAGCCTAGTAGACGTTGTGCCCCTGTGCCGACCGGCATGAGACCGCTGCAGCTCCGTCTGCTAGCCTACTGGAGACCGGCGTCCAGGGACCTCCAGGTTCCGGTGCCGATGTCCCCCTCCGTCCGGCCCCACCTCCAGTGGTGGCTGGACGACGACAACCTCCTCGAGGGGGTACTCTTTGGTACCCAGCGCCCCACCTTGAGCGTCACTACAGACACGTCGCTCAGTGGTTGGGGTGCCTTCTGCGAAAGCAGAATCCTCGCAGGGACGTGGTCAGCAGAGGAAGCCGAGCTCCACATAAACGTGTTGGAGCTCGAAGCCATCGTCAGGGCTGTCGAGGCCCTATGAGATCATGTGCAGGGCACGAGCCTAACGGTCCTCTTGGACAACTCAACAGTCGTTGCCTACATCAACAGGCAGGGGGAACGAGATCCCCTCAGCTCTGTCTGAAGACGTGGTCCTTCCTCCAATGGTGTCGCCAGCACGACATTGTGGTGCGGGCATCCCACGTGGCGAGGAAGGACAACACGCTGGCCGACGCGTTGTCCAGGGGCCGAGCAAGTCAGGGGGAGTGGGCTCTGGATCTGGGTTGGGCGGACTGGCTGTTTCTGCAGTTAGGACGCCCAAACCCGGATCTCTTCGCAACGGGGGAGAATGCGAAGCTACCCGTCTTCTGCTCCAGGACCTTCCACCCGAAGGCCTGGGCGATAGACGCGCTCTCCCTGTCCTGGGACGGCCTGGAGGCATATGCCTCCCCCCATTTGCGATAATCCACCGGGTCCTGCCCAAAATCCGAGCTTCCAGGACCCGCGTGCTGATGGTGGCCCCGCCAGCCGTGGTTCCCACTGCTCCTCCACCTGCTGGTGGACCTTCCGGTAGTGCTCCTGTCTGTCCCCCGTCTGGTCTACCAGGACAGGGGCAGGGTGTCGCACCCGAAGGTCCAGGACCTTCACCTGACTGCCTGGAGGCTGTCCGGAATTCCCTCCAAGCTTATTGAGTTCCTGAGAATGTTGCCTCCATGGTCGCGTCAGCTAGGAGACCCGCCACCCTTCGCACTTACAATTCTCAACTTGCCAAGTTCCGAGGGTTGTGTGCAGGCCACGAGACTACTCCGTCTGAGGCGTCCGTGGTCTAAGTCTCCTCGTTCGTGATGGCCCTGTTTGAGGGCGAACAGGTTAACACTCTCAAGAACTACCGCTCGGCCATTGCGGCGATCCACCGTGGGTTCGCGGATGGGTCTACGGTGGGTTCGAGCGGGAGCTGCCTCCAGGCTCTCTCTGTTAAGCTGGGCCACTTGTGGTTCGAGAACCATGGGGTTCGCATGGTTCCCGACCCTACCTTCGTGGTCAAGACCCAGACTCTTTCATGTCTGGTAATATCTTTGTCCCCGAGACATCCTCGGTCCCCGAGAACAGAAAGTGGTGTCTGGTCAGGGCGCTGAAATGGTATCTTCATCGGACGAAGGACATTCGTTCGTCCGATCGCCTCTTTGTCCTCCCCCGCAGGCCGCACTCCACAGCCTCAAGAGATACCATTTCACACTGACTGACCGAGGTCATTGCGCCGCATGCCCAGGGATAAGTCAGGGCTCTTGGAGGTCTGGGGGCAAGCGACTTCTAGGCGTTATTTGCCGGGGTTCCGGTTGAGGACATCCTCAAGGCGGCAGCCTGGAAGACCCTGACAACGTTCGTCGCTTGTTACCTTACGGACACTCTTAGCGCCGAAGCGGCGTTTGACCGTGCTGTGCTCGCCTCCCGGTGACCTCCCACCAGTTTCCACGGTGTCACTCTGATGCAGTAGTGTGGCAAGGGGTAAGTATATGTCTACCATGTGAATTCCCCACAACTCACTGGTGTTGGTATTCATGAGTGACTATACTTGCACCTTGCTACCTCCCACCCCGCGGAGGTGGGGGAACCACTATTGTTTTTTATGCCTTTTCGTTGGTTTTCCCCTCTGAGGAGCGAGGGTTTTGTCACCTGTACATAGTGTATATGTTTAAAAAAGAAAAACCAAAAATATATATTTTTTTCTGTGGGGAACGGCGAGCTTGAGGTCTTAGGGGGTCCCGAGGGCAGTTGCCGTGGGAGGCGCAGCGGGGGGATGGTCCCCCCTTGCACGTCAGCACTTAGGCGACGCCTTGGTGGCTACGGTGGATCTGCCTCTCAGGTAGGTGTTCAAGGTTTTTTCCTTCCGTTGTGCACCTCGCTCAGTCCTATGAGGGCGAGGTAGGCCTTAGAGGGCGTGGTGTCAGAATTGACTTTGAGGTCAGTTTGAGCAAAGGTCAAATGATGTAGTAGTGTGGCAAGGGGTAAGTATAGTCACTCGTGAATGCCCACACCAGTGAGTTGTGGGGATAGCGCCATCTCCCAAATTTAGTAGTAGTACTTGAGTTTTTAGTAGTACTGTAGTACGTGTGTTTTCAGTAGTAGTACATGTGTTTTTAGTAGTGGAGTATGTGTGTTTTTAGTAGTAGTACTTGTGTTTTTAGTAGTAGTACGTGCATTTTTTATTCCTTGCCGAAGGCAGAAGGAATCTATGCGATGGTGATGTCGTGTGTGAGGGTGTGTGTGTGTGTGGGTGTGTGTATGTGTGTATGTGACACTTCTTGTAAACACGGTATCTCAAGAAGGGTAACCATGACTGATGTCATACTTGGTGTGTGGGTTGGTCATATTGAGTAGATAATCCCTATTGTTTTTGGTGGAGGTCAAAGGTCATTTGGGGTCACCAGAGGTCAAAATGTGAAAACCTTGCAAACACGATATCTCAAGAACGGTAACTGTGACTGATGTCATACTTAGTGTGTGGGTTGTTCATATTGAGTAGATGATCCCTATTGTTTTTAGTGGAGGTCAAAGGTCATTTGAGGTCACCAGAGGTCAAAATGTGAAAACCTTGCAAACACGACATCTCAAGAACGGTAACTGTGTCTGATGTCATACCTGGTGTGTGTTAGTCATATTGAGTAGATGATCCCTATTGTTTTTGGTGGCGGTCAAAGGTCATTTGAGGTCGACGGAGGTCAAACTGAAAAAACCTTGTAAACAATATCTCCAGAAGGGTAACTGTGACTGATGTCATACTTACTGTGTGGGTTGATCATATTAAGTAGATGATCCCTATTGCTTTTGGTGGAGGTCAAAGGTCATTTGAGGTCACCAGAGGTCAAAATGTGAAAACCTTGTAAACACGATATCTCAAGAACGGTAACTGTGTCTGATATTATACCATGTGTGTGGGTTAGACATATTGAGTAGATGACCCCTATCGTTTTTGGTGGCGGTCAAAGGTCATTTGAGGTCAATGGAGGTCAAACTGGAAAAACCTTGTAAACACAGTATCTGCAGAAGAGTAACTGTGACTGATGTCATACTTACTGTGTGGGTTGGTCATATTAAGTAGATGATCCCTATTGCTTTTGGTGGAGGTCAAAGGTCATTTGAGGTCACCAGAGGTCAAAATGTGAAAACCTTGTAAACATATCTCAAGAACGGTAACTGCGACTGATACATACTTGGTGTGTTTGTTGGTCATATTGAGTAGATGATCCCTATTGTTTTTGGTGGAGATAAAGGTCACTTGAGGTCACCCTGAGTCAAACTGTAAACACATTGTAAACACAGTATCTCTAGAAGGGTAAGTGTGACTGATGTCATACTTGGTGTGTGGGTCAGTCATATTGAGTAGATGACTCCTATTGTTTTTGTGGAGGTCAAAGGTCGTTTGAGGTCCCCCGAGGTGAAAATTTTCTAGCACATTATCTCCAGAAGAGTAATGTTGACTGATGTCATACTTGATGTGTAGGTTCCCCATACTGGGTAGGTGATCCCTATTGCTTTTAGTGGACGTCAAATGTCATTTGAGGTCACCAAAATAAAGGTTATTTGGGTTAAAGGCTTATTAATGTGGTGTTTCAAGACCAGTAACTGCAGGTGATCTCATACTTGTCATGTGAACAATTCATGCTTGTTATAATATAACCATGTGGCAAGGAATCACAAAGCCTTTTGGTTTTCTGGTTAGTAGTAGTGCGTGTGTTTTTAGTAGTAGTACGTGTGTTTTTAATTGTAGTATGTGCGTTTTTAGTAGTAGTGTGTGTGTTTGTAGTAGTACTATGTTTGTTTTTGATTCCTTGCCGAAGGCAGAGGAATCTATGCAATGGTGATGTCGTGTGTGTGTGTGTGTATGTATGTATGTATGTGCGTGTGTGACGCCTGCTTGTAAACACGATATCTCAAGAAGCGTAACTCTGAGTGATCTCATACTTGGCATGTAGATTGCCCATATTGAGCAGATGATCCCTATTGTTTTTGGTGGAGATCAAAGGTCATTTGGGGTCACTAGAGGTCAAAAGGTAAATACCTTGAAAATTGCTTGTAAACACGATATCTCAAGAAAGGAAGCTTGTAGAAATCTCATGTTTAGTATGTAGTTGCACCATGTTGAGTAAAGGAACCCTATTGTTTTCAGTGGAGGTCAAAGGTCATTTGGGGTCAACAGGGGTCAAATTGTGAAAACCATGTAAACACGATATCTCAAGAAGAGAAGCTTGAGCAGATGTCATATGAAGTGGGTAGGTGTATCTTATTGAGTATAAGGGTCACCAGAGGTCAAAAGGTAAATACCTTGAAAATTGCTTGTAAACATGATATCTCCAGAACGGTAAATGCGAGAGATCTCATAGTTAGCGTGTGGATTGCCCATATCGAGTAGATGATCCTTATTTTTTTTGGCAGAGGTGAAAGGTCATTTGGGGTCATGGGAGGTCAAAATGTGAAAAACTTGAATCTACAATATTTAAAGAACGGTCCTTCTAGTGAATTTTATACTTGTAATGTAGAATCCTCTTGTTGATTTGAGAACTTCTTTTAGGACATACCAACATAGTCTCTTCGATAACCATAAAGAAAAGATGAAGACAACATTAAATTTGGTATCAAAGATTATTACTTTGCAAACCTTTTGCCACTATCCTTATAAGGACATGTGAGCATGCATGAATTGTAAATTGGAATTGATTAAATATACCACGGGGTATTAGCTTTATGAAAAGAACTAAATTACTGATCATTTGGATCAAATACCCTTGAGCGTGCATGAACTGTGATTGCTTAATTGAATGAAGCAAATTGTAACTGACCCCCCTCTGTTCAAATTGGTCACTGTTATCTGACATAATTTATCACAGTTGACTGCCAGTAGAAACCCCAATGTCCAGAATAAATCATACAGTCTGTTGAGCCGGGTGCCCAATGGACTTAACCATTTACTGTATAAACAGTGTCTCTGTTTAGCCCTTAAAGGGAAATAGGGCGTTTGTTTTACAGAAAACAACCATATTTTTAAAACCATTATTTGTGGACATAGATTGATAGATTATTCAAAATAACGAATTACAGTAGCCTTTTTTTCAAGGAATAAGATTCTCACAGATCAGAAATTTAGCTATTTGTTGCTCAACAATAATTTGTTCACCCAAACTTTTTAAAATTCAAATTATGCATCCGTTACTCATCACATGCATAATGTTTTGAGGAGATGAAGCTTTGACAGATATTTATTGATGAGACTGAATGGTTTAACAATGGTTAAGGTGAATTTCTTTGTATGCCATGTTGGTGTATTCTAAACGCCCTATTTCACTTTACAGTAGTTCAGGTAAGCTTTAAGCAAATGACTACTGTGTATCAAACCAGGGAAACTTGTACTGTGTGTTGTGTCTTTAAGTAGACTAAAGGCAAAATTGCAAGTCATGCTAGATTCTTGTTTAATAGGAATATCAGTTTTTGCTAATTTTCAAGGACCTCATAGCCATTGGGAAGGGCATCATGCCAAAAAATCAAATATGAAAGAGCTGCCACCAATAGCTGTTACTCGACAAAATAAAGTGCTATAATTTTGATTAAATAAACATGTTTACCTTTTTATCAAGTTATTAGACACGACAAAATATAATTTGTTCCCCTGCAGCATCATATCCGTTTGGGAGTTTTCTCATGTTTGTGTAGGTCAAAGGTTATTTGGGGTGACAAAAGGTCAAAACCTTGTCTGCATGATATTTTAAGGGTGATAAATAAGAGGGATCTTATACTTAGTTTGTGAATTGTTCATGTTTAGCATGTTGATGGCCATATAGGGTAGGTGATCCCTATTGTTTTAAGTGGAGGTGAAAGGTCATTTTGGGTCACGAGATTTCAAAAGGTTTTGACCTTACTAAGATGGTATCTCAAGTAGGATAACTGTGTGGGATCTCATGCTTGTCATGTGGGCGATTCATGTTTGTTACAATATATATCATGAGGCAAGGAATCACTAAGCCTTTTGGCTTTCTAGTTAGTAGTAGTACTTGTGTTTTTAGTAGTAGTACGTGTGTTTTTAGTAGTAGTACGTGTGTTTTTAGCAGATGTATGTGTGTTTTTAGTAGTAGTACGTGTGTTTTTAGTAGTAGCACGTGTGAGATTAGATGTACTACACGTCCAGTTTGCCCTTTTCGGATTCCATAGAAAAGTGCAGTGAGTTTAGGTTAAGTGAACAATATTTCACTTTCTTTTACAGGGAAGAGCTTGATATTGATTTGAAGGACATATACTACAAATTGCGATGTGTTCTTTTTCCGTGCCCTGCGCTTGGTTTTCAGAGAAAAATTGTTCGTGAATCACCTGACTTCTGGGGTCCGTTGTTAGTTGTGATGATGTTTGCAGTTGTTTCAGTGTATGGACAGTTTCGGGTAAGGTTCTCTTAATTCTCTGTTTAGACTAATTACAAACATCTTGGAAAGTGATGGCATTGACTAGTGTCATATGCATGGTTGTATAAGTGTGAGCATTGGATTTTGTATAACTGTTAATATGGTGTGTTTACAGTTAAAAGTCTTAGAGGATGCCACTGAAACATGACTTGGAAACATACTTTTGGTTTTATGGAGCCTGAAGTTCCGTTGGAATCAGCAGAATTCAGCATGTCAAATCTATTTTGTTCAGGAATAGTGTAATTACTCATCTAACACAATGAGTGACATTTAGGGGAATCAGATTTTGTATTCAAAGGATTTTTGTTGAGTCTACTTAAAGTGTATTAGGTCAACAGCCAGTAGGAACACATAGGAAAATTAACCATTCACTTTGTTGATTTATCATGTTTACAAGTTAGCTGGAATGTGAGTTGAACCTGGCAATTGCCTGGTCATCTACCTTTCTTCTTCGTCACTGTTTCAGGGAAGAGAAAGTAGGAGAAAATATCACCTGTCACAAAATCTGAGTGAGAAATGTGCACTCATCTACCAGATATTGAATATGAAAATTGTCTCAACATTTTTTTGGGCCTACAAATTCAGACTGCAAGAAAGCATAGCAGTTAATCACAATTACTGAAAATCAAAGAAACCAATGGAAATGGATATGAACATTAATGCATGTAAAAATGGAGCTTTATAGTAAAGATGATCTTATCTGAAACATTTTTTTTCTTTCTTGTGTGTTAAGTGGCTTATGACAATTCCACGGAATTTGACTTTCACTGAAAAATTTTTCAACCCATATTCCAGCTTTAAATATTTTGAAAACCATCTAAAAGTACATCTCTCAACTACTGTGTGTGAAATCAAAATAGCAGTCCCATAGTTAATACTACCTGCAAATAGCAAATCAATTTCTGAATAAAATATGTTAACACATTTGAAATCAATGGAGCATGACAACGTTACATATTGTACTTAAATCAGAGGTTCTTACAATTTTAATACATCCTCTTATGACCATGTGACCTAAGTGATATTCATGAATGAGAAAAGTTGACCTCATTAATGTTCATAACTTTTTATACCTAAAACTGATGTATATATGTGTTATGAAGTCGAGATATTATAAGTAGGACACAAACCTTAACAGGTGGTACAAAGTAGGAAATGAGGCAGTTTCATTAATGTCAAAATATAATTACTTTTACAACGTAAAATTACAAGAAATGAGTAAAGGAACATACCAGCATTTGCATAGGCTTAACTGAAATACACACAAGGTACTCCTGGTGGGCTGGGCTCCTTCGGTGGGCTTAGTCTGTCACAGGGGAGTCGGCTTAAGAGGGCGGTGAACCAACAAAAAGTGAGGAGAAGAAACTTACGAAAGCGATTTTTTGGATTCGGAAGAGTTCTAGATAATGACAACAACAAGGAGAACCGTTGGTAGGTAAATAAAAGGTAGCAAGTAGGAGAGATGAGTCAGAAGTTGGAAGACGTAAAATGAAAGTAGTGTTGGAATACACGTGAGGAATGCAGAAGAGGCTGGTTAAAACTTAGAGGCGATGAATGGAGCAGTGGTATGTGGCTACAAGCGTGCCAGGAGGAGGAAGACAGCAAGAGTTCCTTTCGTCGATTCTTTTGTTAAAGTTCAAATTCAATCAAGCATGAACATGGCATATGTTCGTAGCAACTTAGCATGATAATATACAAGCAACTTGCTCCCATCAATAGCTGTTTTAAACTGTTTCTGATAATCTGGGGCTGAAAGTACAAAGTCATTAGTAAGCATGAGCTTGAGATTGTCAAATGGTCCTTGACAGCCCTCTGACCAAACAAATGTGATACTCTTTGCTGAAAGATACACAAGAGGACTAGCAACCTCCACAAGATTAGGACAAATTCCTGTGAAAAGCTTCCATTCCCAAGAAATGCATTAATTCTCTTTTGTTTGTAGAAATTGGGAATTTTTTATTAGCTTTAACTTAAGCTGTGTTAGGTAGAACTTTTCCGCCACCAAGAATATGACCTAAATAGGTCACGGAGGCGTTGCCTAATCACTTTTGTTGGAATTTCTTTAGTATATTAAATCTTTGGTTTGGTCCATGTGAGTTTTCCAATTCTGAGAGTATATAATAGCATTATTAACATGTTTCACAACCATTTACACCACTACACACTTTGTTTATGAAGTAAGTGAAAGTACTAGGTGCATTTTCCATGCCAAAAGGCATAACATTACATAATCATACACCATCCAAGGTAACAAAAGTCGAAATTCTTTAGCTCTGTCTGTTAATGGTACCTGCCAATATCTTTTCAGTGGATCGTATTTACTCCTAAACTTAGCATTTCCTTTTCGATCAATACAATCATCAATTTGTGGAAATGGATAAGAGTTGGTCACTGTTACTGCATTTACCATTCTATATTCAATCATCAATATACATCACTTATTTTCTTCAAAATACGATATAGACCAGAAAATCTAGTCCCCAATGGTTCCCTGTGAATTGGTAGTAAAAGTAAAACCATTTCAGCAGTCTGAACACTGATTTTCCTTGACTTATTGTCAAATTGTTTCTTCATTTGGCTCTGGGTTTTCATTAAATTTTTTTTGTTAGGCTGCATGCCCTATGCAGTCTTTCTTAAATAAGATTCATAGTCTAGCAAATTGACTTCAGTTGTGGAACCACTTTTCTTTCATAACCTGCAACAGTCCTAGGACTTAATCCCCGTAGATGAGTTCAAAAGGGCTGAAACCAGTAGACTCGCTTGGAGGTTCTCTAGTATCAAACAAACGGAGGTCAATGGCCTTGTTCCAATACATCTGACACAAGTGGCAGAACAGATTTTTAAGTGTTTGATGGTAGTGTTCTAGCGCACCTTGAGATTCGGGGTGCAAAGTAGACAATGCAGTTTTCTGAATGCCTAGACTCTGCAAGACCTCTGAAGATAATCTACTCAAAAAGTCAGAATCTCGATCATGTTGTACTTCCCTAGGAAGTCCGACTCTTGTGAAGAATTTTGAGAAGTGCATCAGAAACAGCCTTTGCTGTATGTTTGTGGGGGGATACCACTCTATCAATTGGTTGACTAGAATAGGTATACACAGCTTTTCTCAATTTTGTGATTAGGTTTACATTGCCTACAATTTGGCATTTATTACAACTACAACAATAATGACTAACATTCTTGTACAACTTAGACCAAAAAAATGTCTCAGTATACGATCTCTAGTCTTCCCTATCCCTGGGGAGTCAGCTGAACAGGGCTTGAACCAACATTGAGCTGTAAGGAAAAGAAACTTTAGGAAAACGTTACTTTGGAAGAGTTCCAAATAATGATGTCAAGGAAGAGAACTGTTGGTTGGTAAAGCAACAGAAAAGGTAGCAAGTAGGAGAGACTGGCTGGAAGTTGGAAGACATTAAATAAAAACTAGTGTTGAAACACAGGTGAGAAATGCAGAAGAGGCTGGTTAAAACTTAAAGGCATTGATCAGAGCAATGGTATGTGACTAGAAGCATGCCATGATTAAGAAGAGAAGGAGCATTCTTTTTTGATTCCTTGCCGAAGGCAGGCAAGGAATCTATGCGATGGTGATGTCGTGTGTGCGTGTGTATGTGTGTGTGTATGTGAAGGCTTTGCTTGTTTATACGATATCTCGAGAAGGGAAAGTTGGACAGTTCTTAAACTTGTTACATAGATGCCCCATATTGAGAGGAAGAAGCTTATCGTTTTTGGTGGAGGTCAAAGGTCATCTGGGGTCACGGGGGGTCAAAACCTGAAAACCTTGTTTACACGATATCTCAAGTTAGGAAGCTTGGATAGATTTCATACTTGGTATGTAGATGTGTTGTGGTAAGAGGAATAACCCTATTGTTTTTGGTGGAGGTCAAAGGTCATCTCGGGTCACCGGGGGTCAAAACCTGAGAACCTTGTTTACGAGATATCTCAAGAAGGGAAAACTGGACAGTTCTCAAACTTGGTACATTGATGCCCCATATTGAGGGGAATAAACCTATTGCTTTAGGTGGAGGTCAAAGGTCATCTGGGGTCACCAGGGGTCAAAACCTGAAAACTTTGTTTACATGATATCTCAAGTAAGGGAAAGTTGGACAGTTCTCAAACTTAGTACATAGATGCCCCATATTGAGAGGAAGAATCCCATTGTTTTTGGTGGAGGTCAAAGGTCATCTGGGGTCACCGAGGGTCAAAACCTGAAAACCTTGTTTGCACGATATCTCAAGTTAGGAAGCTTGGATAGATTTCATACTTGGTATGTAGATGTGTTGTAGTAAGAGGAATAACCCTATTGTTTTTGGTGGAGGTCAAAGGTCATCTCGGGTCACCGGGGTCAAAACCTGAGAACCTTGTTTACACGATATCTCAAGAAGGGAAAGTTGGACAGTACTCAAACTTCGTACATAGATACCCCATATTGAGGGAAAGAATGCTAATGCGTTTGGTGGAGGTCAAAGGTCATCTGGGGTCACGGGGGTTAAAAACCTGAAAACCTTGTTTACACAATATTACCCTAAAATTTGTTTTCAAAAAGCAGCAAAGTCTTGCTAATTTCCTGCTGTTACAAGCTCCTCTAAAGACACTTTGAGCATAGCTATTACAAACAATAGGGAAAGCAAGTCGAAATTCTCCTTGAATTTCACAAATCACAAGAATATTACCACATAATTGAAATAGACCAATCATGAGCTAGAGTAACAGGGCATACTAACTCTGATTGGGGTGACTGCATTTTCCTTGATTGGAAGGACAAACAACAATAAGTATCAACATGGTACCTGTGAGTTGATTGATGTTACCATCTCCCTGGCACTTATTCATCATATGGCACTTCACCGTCAAGAAAAATCATATCATTTCAGCACAAAGGAATGAGAGAATTTATCAGAACAAAAAGGGGTTCATATTTTGGGTTTAAGAAACTAAACAAAAATGCACTTGTGAGCCCTTCTTCTCACAAGTGTGAATCAAACAGATGTCAGTTTTCAAACTACTGTGTTCAAAATGTATTTTATCAAGGCAAGGAATCACAAAGCCTTTTGGCTTTCTGGTTTTTCTGTTCTTTTACTTCAGTTGTGAAATCAATCAATTATGAACATGGCATCTGTTTGTACCAACCTACCATGATGATATATGAGCAACTCAAAATATGCAAATAGAATAATTGAAGTAAGATGCAAGAAATAACTGAGATTAAAAGACAGGATTCATATCCCTTGGATATGTTGACAACCCAAACACTGCATGTTTGGTTGTTGATGTCTTCTTTCATACATGATGTTGTAAGGAGCAAAGATCTCATATTTGTTATAATGTAGACATGTGTAACACATCAAGTAGAAAAATCCCTTTTGTTTTTTGATAAATTCAACAGGGTTTTAATTTAATTGTAGAGAAACATAAACACTACTTCAAGTGGTGAAGCTTTGAAACAATTGATGATTTATAGGAAACTGTTCAGGGATTTCTGGGTGTGTCAAATTGATCTTGTCAGGTGCATGTTTACAAATTCAAGTGCAAAACTGATTTAATTCAACAGTCATTTCTCAGAGGAGAAAGTGGATGAGGAAAATAATCCTAAAATCTGTTTGGCTTATATTCTTACATTTGCATAACTGTTGCAGTCTGCTCAAGAGAGTGATTTATAAAGAATCTATAACAATGATGAATTATTCTATTATTTTTGATAGGTCGTCTCCTGGATTATAACAATTTGGATTTTTGGATCACTCATAATATTTCTCCTTGGAAGAGTTCTGGGAGCTGAGGTTAGTCAGCATCTAAGTTCCATGGGCTTAGATTTAGTTGGAATAACAGTACTAGTTCATTGCTGCAGGGTGTAGTCACTCAAATGACAATATAGTATGTGGTGTGGTTACCACATTTTATGATCATACCGTGTATTAATGTTTGGTGTGAGTCAACAGGTATCTCTGTCCCAAAGCATATATCTGGGTTTGACTTATATCAGGGTTTAACTTCCCTCCTCACTTACCTGTCTCAGCAGAACGAATGTACTCCCATCTACCTTGCTAGGAGAACTGGCAACTTAACATTTGATAATAATAATAAGCCCAATAATGACTCACACATGTGCAACCAATTTATCAGCAACCTCCATGCAAACAGCAAACAAAGTCAAATACACTCGTACGTGCCACGGCTAGGACATCAAAAAGCTCACCTCATCAAAGAAACTAATCACAAAAAATCTAACAAATAAAATCCCATCAAGGAAACCGCATGTTAAAAACAAAATTAGAACACTCAGGAAAGACAGTAGGGTGGATGCTGCAAAAAGTGTGACATACAAAATACTAACGTCAATATACAATCACTGGGGACTCAAGACAGGTATTGAAGACACCAAACAACACCTCACTGCCACAACACCAAGACTCCAAAGTTACATTGCCCACAATGACCAATACAGAATCAACAAACTGTTCAAAACACAACCCAGAAGGATCTATGCTCAACGCCATACCAACAGTCAGGCAGCAACATCTGAAACACCAGTTAACAAACAGACATATGACTTCGGGCAGAAATTATGGGGCACTTTCAAACTGCACAACATCAACAGAGAATAGACACACACCGCCCACTTCAAAGCACCCACCCAAACATCGCAGGGTATCACAGAGAACTACATACAACACAATGTGAAAACATGCCAAACTTAAGAGAATTGGATTGTCCAGGTACAAGGGGACTGGCTTGAATAATTCAAATGGCAGACTAGCAACTCAACTTCAAGACATTCTTGAATACCCACAAAACATATCAACATGGCTCACAACTGGGCAAATTGTTCCCATACAGAAAGACCCCCTACAAGGTACTCAACAACACAACTGCAGACCCATTTCTTGCCTACTGACGATGTGGAAACTGTTCCCAGGGATGCTTGCCAACCAGAAATGAACATCTGAACACACATCAGCTACATCAACTACAAAAATAGAAAGGATCACGACCAGGATGCTGGGGAACGGAAGACCAACTACTGATCACCAAGATTCTGACCTTGGACACCAAGAATAATTGAGATGGAAAATAAAAAAGTAGACAAGTCCCAAAACTTTAAACTAGAAATACAAATACTGTGGAACATCAAAGCAATGGTCATCCCAGTAGTAATGGGTGCAAATCAAGCAAACACCAACAACCTAGAGAGACACCTACAACACGTCCCTGGTAAATACAAAGTACAGCAACTCACAAACACTGCACTAACAGGCAGTGCAAACATCCTCAGAAGGATACTCCAATCTCCCATGTTCTGGGTGTGACTTCAAGGTCAGAGTCAAGCACATACAAGATAGAAGTTGAGGAAAAGACGAAGAAATAAGAAATAATAATAATGAATAACTGGATTTGTGTTGCGCTATTCCTGCCACATAAGTGCAGCTACTCATGGCAATTCACAGATGAGAGAGCCAACAGTTACGAAAGGAGTGAAAACATGAATCCTTGGTGCTGTCCAACCTAATACTGGGCTAGTGCGTCCTTCCCATTCCAGCAGTCTGATGTGCTAAGAGTCTGGAGATTCCAAAATTTCTCTGTCAAGGTTTCTCACAGTATTTACATCACTCCTCACTTACCTGCCTCAGCACAACAAACTCCCATCTACCATGCCAAGGGTACTGGTGACCTTTGCCAGATTAGTGCTGTCCTTATATGCTAAGAGTGCAGTGGTTTGGTGAATTTTCAATCCACATTTATCACTATTTTCTGCTTAACCTAGACATTCAGCTTGCTTGAAGAAGTGTTTTCCGTGGCAATTGTATGTTTTCCATGAAGCATCGTTTCCGTATCATCGCTTATTTTACCAGTGGAAAATTCTAGCCAGGTTTTATGTGTTTTCACACTTTTTTTTACTACAGGGCCTAGTTGTCATGTTAGTGTGTTACATAATGTCTATTGTGTTAGGGTAAGGGTTATTGTGTTAGGCTTGCTTACACACCTAATCACAGGAACTCAGCTTCCTTATGTTACTTTGTTACTAGCATAGGAACTTGAGTTTCCTTTACAATATTTTTTTCAACCTGGCATCAAGGGCTGTTCCATGATGCTTTATGTGTTTCATGTTTATAATGGATTTGGTTACTTGTGTTAGCAAAAGGAACCTACAGTATGCATGCAACTTGGCGTGTGTGTATGTGTGTGCCCTTGTTTTCAGCTGGGATCGAGGACTGAAACAATAGATTTTAAGGTCCTCTGTAAAAAATTCAATAGATTTCTCCGGTCCTCTCAAGATTAACAATAGACAGTCTGTCTTGCATCTTAATGGGGTTATGGGGTCAAACATAAAAATCTTAAAACTGCCATATTTCCATAATTGTGGGTCAGATTTGTTTTAAAATTGATATGGTTGTCTGTTATTGACAGATTCACATCCCTGTGAAATTTATTGATAGAGGTTGGGGAGGGGGAAATGTGGTTTTATTTTTTGGTCATTGGAAAATGGTTGCTGAATTAAGTGCTATGGTAGCTTAGAAGACCATCAACTGATGTATGTCATGGTTGAATTTGCATTATCTTTATAGGTTAAAATGGGCTGGAGAACAGTTTCAGTCACTGTGTCTAAACGTGGTATAGTGAGTTGTTAGTTTAGTTGTTGGTACACAACTACAGTATGGTTGCCAGTATAGTCAATGTGTGTACCAATTGAATTTGCATTATCCTTAAATTTGAAAAAATGGAAACTGTTTAATTCTTTATATTTCAACATGTTAAGTTGTTTGTTAATTTACTGGTTATACATGGGCCCAAAATGTTTGGAACCCAGTTTGAGTTCAATTTTTGGGCCCCAATTTTTTTAATGATCTAAACATGTGGTATATTTCTTTTTTCAATGGGGACACTGTACCTACATTTTTGGACATCATTTGGACTCCATTTCTGCACTCGATTCTTGACAGCCCCAATTTTTGGGTCCCCAGTTTTGAGGACCCAACTTTTCACTTGCCCTAATTTCTTTGCAAGGAACCACAGCACCCAATGGGCTATTGTTTTTATGGGACGAGTGCCAACAGTGTCCCAAGTGCAGAGTTTGCTCTAGAAAGGAGCCCTGCTAAGTTTATCAATGATACCCCTGCCCAACAGGCAGAATTGAAGACTTGGTTAGCTGGCCAAAGAAACAAATTCCATGCCCAACTAGATCAGCTTCCTGCACCTGGCCTGGAGATGGCCCTGGACCTGACTACTGGACCCGAGATGAGTGTGGTTGGATTTGTAGAAGGAGAGGCAGCCTCTGGAATAATCTTTGAGCGTACCATTGCCCCTGGGTCATCTGGAACCAGACCTCCCAAAGCAAAGTGTGAGCCGACATAACCTTTGTCAAAAGGGAAGTCTCTCATAAATGAAAAATAAAGAAGTTGTCCACTCTGCTGGAACCCAGACTGACACTAGACCTGAACTCTGGTCCCAAAACAGATTCTTTAGTGGTCTTGAACTCCCAGACATCTCTTAGGACAGCTCCCAACAGATAGGAACACAACTCGACCCAATGCCCTTCCAGATTGGACTCCTGATATTAGTTCCTAAGAAGAAGGAGAAAGGAAAGCTCTCTAGGCTTTCATCAGAACCCAACCCCAAATGCCAACAGGTGGAGAGAGGAAGCCACATGGCACAAGGACGATGCTCTCAACTGTCAGGCCTCCCTTGCAAGTTTGGGTTTCAAGGATTGGAAGAATCCCTGGCACTCGATCTCCATGATAGATTCCTCAACAGCTGATGGTCATGGTATCAGCCCTGCAATTTCACCTCACCTACCCACCAAAATAGCAGATATCTTCAGAGAACACATGGGATTTGATTGCTGGAAGAATCACTCCAAACAAGTCCTTGTGGTGACTCTATTAATTGACCACCATAAGGGAACAAACAGCTCATTGCCTCCCTTCTGTTCCTGTAGATTCAGCCTGTTATGACTGCTTTGACTCTCCACTGCAAAGAAATGCTCAGTGTTTCCCTTCGTCTAGGAAAGGGTCCTCAAGGTTTTGCTCCCCAAACCCAGCAAGACTCCAATCGTGATAGTTGCAGCAGCCAAGAGACTGCTAAGAATGATGGCAGCCAACCTGCTATAGGATGTACACTTTCCTCTCATCCCTAAGGGTGCATTCCTCATCTCGGAGTTTCCCAAGGTGAGAGGGACTAAAAGCTTTTTCCCTGGCAATAGGAATTGATTGGGGCAGACCTTTGGGTAGTCAGTACCATCAAAAAGGGCTCTCACATCGAATTTACCGCATACCTGCCTGCGTGGGACAGAGGCAAGTATACGGTAATCCCCGAGGACACTTGTCAAAAAGAGGTTCACAAGTTAGAAATTGCTGCTCTGATGACCAAGCAAGCTGTTGGGGGGGAGGGGCCCCTCTTTCAATCATCATTCTTTTAAGAACAAAGAAATATGGTAATGGAGACCAGACCTAAATTTAGACTCAACCACACCTTTTCCACCCCTAACTCTTCCTGATGGAAATTGTTGGTGATCACTACACCAACACTAGAGAAAAGGGCAAGTATCCATTTAAAAGAATCTTACCTGCATGTTTCAGTTCACTAGTCCTGTGTGCAGTTTCTGGCATTCAGCTACCAAGGGATCGATGGTGTATTCAAAGCTCTTCTCTTCGGATTGTCAACATCTCTGAGGATGTTCGACAGGGTAGTTGGGGCAAAAACGGCCTTGCTACAAATCCAAGGGTTTACAATCTTTTCCTACCTTAATGACTGGCTTGTTGTCGCAGACCAGAGCAGCAAATGGAGAGAAGTATTCCCGTCATGTTACTCACCTTAAGCAGACTAGGTTGTATAGTAAACCAGACCAAGTCAAATCTCAACCCCTCCCAGACTCCCATTCATAGGCCACCCTAAACTTCAAGCAGGACAAGTACTTCAGTCTCTGGATGAATAGACTCATTCACCTTCACTCAGCAAAGCAATGAGGGATCTCCTGTTGTTGGTGAAATCGAAGCACATCACCCTCAGAGTCGCCCACATAGCAGGGGAAGACAGCGTCATGGCTGATATGCTGTCAAGAGGGGTTTCCAGTCCCAATGAGCCGGCTTGGTCTCAGGAAATCTGCAATTTCCTTGCTATCCATGGGACATTCCCCACTTGGGCATCTTTGAAGAGAGGGTAATGGGAAGCTACCCACTTCTTGCTGTAAATCCTTTCACCCAGACATGGTAGGGACAGATGCCCTGTCCTTCAACAGAGATGGCCTGGAGGCATGTGCATCCCCCCCATATCTTCTTCAGAAGGTCTTACTGAAGATAGGTTGATTGAAGTGTGAGTTCATTCGCCCCATTCTGGCTGAAGTGACTGTGGTTTCAGGGCCTTCACAAGGACCTTCTTATGCTCCTCATGGACATCCCAGTCGTCCTCCCAGACAAGCAGAGCAGGAAGGACTGAGGAGAGATCCCAAGCAACCAAGGGTCTTCAAGGTCGTACTTGGAAATTATCAGGAGATCATTTAGAGAAGGATTTTCAGAGGACGTTGTCTTCCTGGGGGCAAAATCTAGAAGGGACTCAACCTTTTAAACTTACGATTCCAGATTCCAGACTGATTTGCGGACATGCCACTCTAACCAAGATATGTTCCCATTTGCGCTTTGTGTGGGGATCATCAGGCAAGTGACTGTAATGGTATAGACCAATACTACAGTGAGCTATCATTTTCCATTTGTGCGGTTCGTTGGTTTTGTTTGTGTGCATTTGTGTGTACTCTGTTCTTTTATGTAAGTTGTTCTCCTTGGTCCGGATTTTTGCTGTTTTGTCTTCAATGCAGACTCCTGATGTATGCTTAGTTCAGTTTTTTAACAGGTCCCATCTTATAGGGTAGTCCTTATTTTGTTCTCCTAGCTCTCAGATGTATTTCGAGAGTTTGGTGTCATTTCTGTAGCAGCTATGTCTGAACGGTTTTGTATGATGTACATGTTTTTGAACTAACTGCTTGCAAGGCCTATGTATGATGCATTGTTGCTGTCTGATGTGATGTAGGATTGGTGTGATCCAGTTCTTAGGTCTAAGGTGTGTCAAGAAAGTTGTTAGATTAGTTTGGATGGTGATTTTCAGTCCACAGGTTTGGAAGGTCTGTAGTTCTTTCCGTAATCGGTCAGGTTTACTTTTCAAGAATGAACTCATGACAGTCAGTCTGTTATCTCAGTATAGTCCTATGCTATAGACTCAGGTTTGTTTTTCTAGCAGGTTTAAGATGTACAACCTGACGTCATGTCCGCCCATTGAGACTTTGAATTGTATGCTGTCTCTCTCTTCTCCCACATGTTATTTCTGTGGTTGTTCACAAAGGTTTAAGCCAGTGTTTGGGATTGAAAATAATTTCATGATTGATTGAATATTCAATTCTCAAATTACTTATTCATACTTTGATCTGACCTTGTTTCTTATTGATGGTCACACTTTTACCTTCTACTTCTGGGTGAGGGTTCCAAGGAAGATGGGGCACCTTACCCCTTTTAGACAGTGGTAGTGTGCTTTTCAGCCTACGGGGTCTTTTCTGGGGATGGGTTAGCCTAGCCCCCCAGTCATGTTGCATTTGTAGTCTGTTCCTCATAGCACATCAGGATGCACCATGGCTTCATGGCACCTCCCGTAGTTTTGGGTTCTCTCCTACTGTACATCTGGTTTTCTATGACTTGCAATTTTGCCCTTGGGGGGGAATTTCTAGTAAGAACACAGCAATCCGCTTATGCTTTTCTTTTCTACCAGAATTTGGTCTTAGATAACTGAGGCCTGGTTTAACCAGTTTTTCGTGCCCCTTCTTGTCCTTCAAGTAGGTTCCATGCTAAAGGCAGAATCGTAACCATAACTGATCACATACGTAGTGTGTAGTTTGGTCATACCGAGAAGATGGTCCTAAATGTTTCTGGTGGAGATCAAAGGTCATTTGAGGTCATTAGAGATCAAATTGTAAAGCCTTTTTAAACACATATTTTCAAATGGATTTTAATCACCTTCAAATAATTTCATACTGAGTGTGAATAGCCAAATTGATCCCTATTGACTTTGTAGAGGTAAAACAACAGTTAAGGTAACGAGAGGTCAAATTGTGAAAATGTTGTAAACACTATTGTGGAAAATCTCGTACTCAACAGTGGATTCCCCATGCTAATTAGATGATCCCTGTTGTTTTTGGAAGAGGTCAAAGGTGATGTAGGTTTATGGATGGATTGACCATTTTCAGTGGATGATATCCATAGATTTTTGGATTTGAAGGTCATTTGGGGTCATTAGAGGTCAAACTGAAAACTTTGTATATGCTATATTTAAAATAGTGTAGCTGTGGGGAATCTCATACTAGACATATACATTGGACATATTAAAAATATGATCCCTTTCATTTTCGGTGAAGGCCATAATTCATTTGATGTCACTGGTTGTTAAAGTCTACTAATCTGTTAGGTGAAATATCTCAACCTGAAGTGAATGTTGTTGGAACTTCAAACTAAAAACATTGTTAGATCTTGATGAGTAGATAATCTGTCATATTTATGGAGGTCAAAGATCTGTTGAGGTCAGCAGAGGTCACACTTTGAAATATTTGTGAGCAAAAGATCTCATGAAGGGAAAGTTGTGGGAACTTCAAACTTTATGTGTAGCTGTCTGTCAGGAGTAGATGATGCTCATGTTATTTTAATGGAATTTTAAACATCAAGAGGTCCTTTTAGGGATATTACAGTACCTCTGCAATGCAGTATGTGCAAAAGTACCTTCAATGGACACTGGCAACAAATCACAAAATCCTTTGCTTTCTTGTTAAAGTATGAAATGTTGTTTGAATTTGAAGTCAATTAAGGCATCTAGTGGAGTCTGTTATTTTTTTTTTGACAAGTTTCTTGCTGAAGATAAAGGGGTGAAGGAGTATGAGTTGTTTAGTGATTTTTGCTGGGAGTCATAGGTCCAAATGTTTATTAAAATGTGAACTATTTATGCTTACAAAAAAACATAACACATTGAATTAGTTGTTGGTAGAAGGTTCAGTAAAACCCCTGCCTTACTGCCTTTACAACTGTGATATATACTTCATATGTGACAATTTTGCTGTATGTTATTTTTACATTTCAGGTGAATTATTCACAGTGTATAGGTGTTATTGGTTACTCATTATTACCATTGATACTTGCTGGTTTCTTGTCACCACTGATCAACTCCTTTTCGTACTTTTGGTCTGTAATACAGGTCAGTATCATTCATTTTATTTTGAAAACTTGTAAACTGCGAGGCTCCTTTGCCTATTTGCAGTAGATGATAATCACTGCCACCCTCCCTCCCCTCATAAAGTTAAACAAATTGTCTTTAAATTTGATATTGTGAACTTCTAAGAAAGTCTTGGCTAAAAAAGATTATTGCTGTCAAAGTTGTATCAAGATTTAAGTGAACTTAGCTCATAAAGATCATTGATATGCATGTAGTAAGGAGCTACCTTAATTCAGACTTTGGAGAATAAAACCCTGAATGAAAAGCTGTTGTAATTTTGGTCATATCTATTACCATTTTTTATTCCTTGCTAAAGGCAGGCAAGGAAGCTATACAATGATGATGTTTGTTTGTGTGTTTAGATCAAGTCATTATCTGGTTTAGATATGACTTGGTTGATGAAAAAAAGGTTGATGAAGGTGCAAACAGATGACATGGAGTGTTGCACAGTATCAGTATTTCTGTTTTAACTCTTTATATATGTTGTCTCTTAATTAATTTCCTGGGTTTCACTCTGGTAAGTGATATTGATATTTTTGAAGAAGAAAATATATACTTCCAAAATAAATCCATCTGGGCATATAAAATTATCAATTGTCCTTGAAATAAAGGCTAAGTAAACAAAGGATAAAGGTAAGACATATCATAGGATCCCATCTCTTGACATCACAGATTTGCATACTTAACCACTGTTTACCCATAATGCAGGTTTGAGACAGGAAGTCATCTGTAAAATTGTCATTATCTGATGGAATTTGTTGTTATTTTCAATGATTCATACACCCAACACTCCAAACTGTCATTTTCATTTTGTGTGTTATTCCATATTTCAGTGTTTGTTGTATTCTGTGCGCAAGTTAGTTACAGAGGTGAGAAAGCTTGCTTAGTGAACATCAAAGATTCCAAATTGAAGGGCAGATAGATATCTGGAGAGTTTCCTCTCTTCTTGTTCATAATTTCTTCCAAATGTTAGAATCCAAATTATACCAGATAATGACCTTGTCATTAGATGATGCTCACTGAGGTTAAAGTTGGGTTACATAGGTGGTAATCACTGCCCACCCGTAGTGAATAGATAATAATCACTGACCCCCATAAACATAATGGCCTTAGTAAGCAGATGATAAGCACTGACCCTCACTGTGGCAAAGGCTCTAGTCAGTAAGTAAAATGAAAATCACCCGCACCAAGAGGTAATGCCCTGGTGATGATGATCACTACCCCTCATAGAAGTAATAGCCTGGTAAGTAAATGATTATCACTGACCACCCACAGAGGTAATGGTAATAGTCACTGAACTCCCCCCTCCCCAAGAGCTAATGGCCTTTGTGAGTGGATGATAATCACTGGCCCCACAGAGGTGATGGCCTTTTGAGTAGATGGTAATCACCAACTCCATATAGGATAATGGCCCATGTGAGTAGATGATAATTTCTGACTGCCATAGTGGCAATGGCCCTAGCAAGTAAGTGGTAATCACCCCCTGCAATGAGGTACTGGCCTGGTTAGGTAAATGATAATCACTGACCCTACAGAGGTAATGGCACCAGTGAGTAGATAATAGTCACTGACACTCATGGAGGTAATGGCCATAGAGAGTAGATGATAATTACTGACCTCCATAGGTATAATGGCCCAGTGAGCAGATGGTAGTTACTGACCTTTGTAGATGTAATGTCCAAGTGAGTAGGGGATAACTGCCCTCATAGAGGTGATGACCTGGTGAATAGACCTGCGGTAGTCACTGACTTTATAGAGGTGATGGCCTTGTGAGTACATGATAATTACTGACCCTCATAGAGGTGTACACATTATCTTCAAACTAAGTTGCTGAACTGAAAGTCGTGGCTTGTAGAGGTAATTGCCTGTCAAAGTTCGGTCAAGATGTAAGTCATATTTCGAGAAGTTCTTACAAGATTTTGTGTTTTATTTCACATTTCATTATTTGTCATGATAATTTGTGCACAGGTTAGTTGAAGGGGTGAGAAATTTTCACAAGAACACATCAAAGATTCTCAACTGAAGGATAGATATGTGGAAAGTACACAAATGTTGCTCGCTACTTTTTCATATTCTTTCAAATGTCTGATTCCAAATGTTTGAATCATACAATTCCGATATATGTTAGTCCAGACCAAGGTTTACTCTGTGTCTTATAGGACTTGATCACAAAGTTTATGACAGTCATATGAAGTGTGAAATACTGTAAATATATACCTCTGCATATACCTCTATTCTGTCCAAAATTTATACTACATGAAAATGTACACTACATGATAGTTGGAAGAGATTGTGTACATTATGAAAGGAGTTTGGTGAACTCAGATGAAAAAGTTATATGAACCATTGATAATCATGTGGATGATTTTGATAACTACCAAGCTGCATTTTACATGAATCATGTTGTCAATTGTTGTTGTTATGTTTCCTCTGACAGGTGTTATGTGTCTGCTGGGCTGCATACAGTGCTGGGTCTTTGCTTCTTCAAGATGAACTCACAACAAAAAAACCCCTTTTGCTGTATCCAATACTGTTACTGTATATCTACTTTTTCTCATTGTACACAGGAGTATAAGTACTTGGACAGCTACTGAACAATTACAAACTCTCATTATAGATCCAATGTTACGCTAAGAATATCAGTGCTTGAATACAATTCAAGCATCAGCAACCAGTTTTATTACAGGTACTTTGTAAGTCATAGTTGAGCACATATTTAACAAAGAAACAATGCTACAATAGAAATTGACTTTATGTGTAAATACATGGAGTAATTTATTTATGTTGGCAAATTAACATCATGTTCATATGTTCTGGAATACCACAACATGTTAAGATGGGTTGTTTTGTTATGTTTTCAGACTGTCCAAAGATGTTTGGAATATTTCTTCCTTTGATTTCCCAAAAGGGAAATCTACGGAGCCACTTTTGTCGATGGGGGAAAACTTGAGTAAACTCATAGCCAGTAATAATTGCAGGGTAGATGGTACATTAAATGCTAGAAGTACCCCCAAGAAATTCAATGACAAATATTATTCTATTATGCACTGACAATATTGTTAGTAGTTCAGCTACATTATCGTAAATGCTTGATCATCTTGCACTTTATCGTGGAACATTTAAATGCACTTCTTCACAGCTGAAGAACCCCAAACCTGTTAGTGTGTGATAACTATGATGTTAACCATGGGGGCTTTGAGTACTAGAAAAGAGATATTGGATAAGTTAAGTGCAATTCTGTCACATTAATATGAATTGCATTCCAGGGGCAATGTGAGAGCATGGTGCTGAGTATGAAATCCCCATTGTGCTATTGGTTCTCCTCTGAGTAACTGTAATCTTTGTCAACAGTGTCTTCTTACCTGTAGTCTTTGTCCACTCTTACCATTTTCTGCTTGCATTGGTTATCCTTATCATTGGACTTTTTTGACACTGAAATTTGTGGTCTCCATTGCTGAAGTTTCAAGATCTTGGATTACACAGCAACATGCTCTCACATGCCAAGACCTATAATGGATTACACAGCAACATGCTCTCACATGCCAAGACCTATAATGGATTACACAGCAACATGCTCTCACATGCCAAGACCTATAAAACCAGAATATAGTTTCTCAAGTGTAAATCTAATTTACCTTTTCAAAACCAGATGTTTCAGTAATTCTTGAATTTGTTAGCAAAGTTGACAACTGAACCATATTGACACATTTGTGATGTTAATTGCTATTCAGAATTATCTGGTAGTATAAGATGTTTATCATTTCATGAGTCTCTTCTTTTAATACAATAAAGACATAGGGTAGTGCTAATCCATTTTGAGTTACTTACAACAAAAAAAGACTTTTCACTCGTTCTTCAAATACAGGAAATGTATGCTTGTTGGTTGATAGTGAAAAGGAGTAGTATTTTTCATGAAATGTTGGAACAGTGCATTATTATCATCTGTTTACCAGTTTTTAGGGACAGTAGAAGTGATGTATGAAATGTGAGTCTGGTGTTTGATTTTCTTGTTTGCCATGCTTTGGTTCATGAAACTGGTATCCACTTTTGCCTAATTTGATGTCACTGGCAGATTCCACTTTTTTTTTTGGTTCCTTGTGTCAGCAAAGGAAGGTATGCAGTCACATTGGCATGTGTATGTGTGTCTGTGACACTTGCTTGGGTAAGCTCTAACTCAATAGGGGAAAGATGGATGAAAGTCAAACTTGGTATGTAGGTCCAAAATATTGAGAAGATGTAACCCAATGTTGTGGGCAGAGGTCAAAGATCATCTAAGGGCACTGATTGCAAACATGTAAAAACCTTTTTAACATGATATCTCAAGTTATACGGCTTGATCAAAGTATAAACTTGGTGTAGTTATGCCTTCAGGATGTTTACAATTTGGGGCTCTAAGGTAAAAATCTGCCATAAGCCATTTTGTGAATCATTTAAAATTCTTCTCCTACAGATTGCATGGTATTATTTTGAAATTTTATCACATTACTACTACAGTAGTAGGTCCTTCAGGTTGTTCAGAATTAGTGGTCTCATATGGACCATTTTATGAAGTCATGGAAAATGTTTTTAGCTCATACCAGCCAGCTGGTGTGAGCTATTGTAATGGTGCAGCATCACTCTGTCTATCTGTCTGTCTGTCTGTCTGTCTGTCTGTCTGTTCACAATTGTTGAAAATGCTTCTCCTCCATCATGCTTTCATGGATTTGTCTGAAATGTGGACACATGTTCCATAGGTGGTGGACCATTTAAGGTGTTCATCAATTTTTGGTCCAAGGTCCCATGTGGACCCTTTGTCCCATTTTATGAAATTCTACAAAATGCTTCTCCTCCTACAGATTATATTGTGTGATGCTGATGGTTTGTCACAATGATGCTCAGTTATTGGTCCCTTCAGGGTGTTCAGGAATTGGTAGTCCAAGACCCCATGTGGGCCCAATGGCCCATATTGTGAAATTCTGTTTGAAATGTTGCTTCTCACACATGCATCCATGGATTTAAATTTAACTTGGATACAATCATCCTTGGATGGTAGTTCATGTTGGGTGTACAAAAAAGTTTCAGTCTAAGGTCCCATGTGGACCCTATGGCCCATTTTAGGAAATTCTACAAAGTTGTTCTTCTCCTACATATTCTCCTGTGCAGTGTTGATGTTTTGTCATAATGATACTCTGCTAGTGGTTATCTTAAGGTGTTCATGAATTTGTAGTGTATGGTTCCATGAGGACCGTATGGCCCATTTTATGGAATTCTGCAAATTGCTACTCCTTCTCCTATTAAAGTGCCCTTTTAAACTGTCACACACATCTCAAATATCCCTATCATGCATGAATGATAATTGAGTAATTGGACAGTGTCAGTTGCTATGCTAACTGAAACTCTGTGTCGCCCTCAGGTATGTTGACCAGTATATGGATTTAAAGGGACACTTTGAGTTGTTTTATGAACTTCGCTTTTGTACCAAGTTTCTAGTAACTGATCAATGTTCAACTAAGAGGACCCCATTATGAGTCACATGTAAATGATCACTAATGAGTGAGTAGCTAATGATTTAAATTGGTTTTGGAAAACTAGTGACCATTCTTTTTTCCAAATTAGTACCAAATCATATACCCACAGCCAGTACAAACCAAGAAGAAAAATTAGTAAAAATTGACAGTTTTCCTAATTATTGGATGTGAATAGTGATGCTGATTTTAAGCATTGTTATTTGGTAGTACCTATTAAATGTTTTACAACTCTAATTTATTGACAAAGATCAAACTTCTGCACTGTTGTAGCACCAGTTTATGAAATTCTGAAAATTGTGCAGTCATACAGATTCTCTTGTACCATGTTGATGATTTGGTATGATGATACTCAGTGGTACCTATGATTTGACATAATGATACATAAATGGTACCTTCAGGATGTTGAGGTATGAGCCTCTGCACCAATGGTGCTCAGCACAGCCCTTTATAAAGTAGCGACTTACAGAACAAACTGCAGTTGTAATTATACTAATCTACGGTATAATAGTTGAAAATTTGGTAAACAACAATCTGATTTTCGATAGACTATACGTTATGTTTTGGCCAATTACTCAAACAAGCCGCGTGCTGTTTTGGCTATTTCTAGAAAAGTGGCAAATGTTCTTAAAAAGCCAAGAGATTAGAATATGAGACTGGAAGGGCGGGAGATCTGCAGAAAAACCGGGAATCTCCCGGTAAAACCAGGAGAGTTGACATGTCTGTGCAATAAAATTGTAAAGAGGACTAAGGACTGCAATCCTTTACCATCTGATATGGCTCCTGATACAACTGCTTGATTCAATATTATTAGCGACAAAGAATACCAAAGCCCAAACAATGTTGATATGCTGAAAATATCTAAGAGGTAAGGCCTTGAGGTAGGATATGCCAAACCAACCATTAAGTGATCTTACAGTTGTGTTTGACAGTACCATTGTCACCATTTATAATCCTTCTTTGTTTAACCTTACATAGTTTTGAAATTTTCCATAATCCTCTCGCAGTCACAGGCAAAGGGCCGTACACAGTAAGTTAAGTAACGTAGGCCTAAGACCCCATAACGTTATGCGTGAAGGTCTTGCTTCCAACAAAACCAATGGTACTGCTGTGTTTAGGACATCATACATATCCCAGCTTTTTTTTCTCAAAATGTTCATCCAACAAATCAGTTTAATCAGTAGGCAAATTCTGTCATTTGATACAATTTACATGATGAGGGAAACAAGCTCCGTAAGCTCTGTAGTACACAGTGAATAGATAGCCTGCACATGTACACACACCTGTAGCATGCGCACTGTATCTAGTAGTACGTAATTGCAAAGGTAATTGCAAACTAACCAATGCGTGCATTTGCCATATTCTCGCTATGTTATTTGTTGTAAGTGTTACTTTGTGTCATGCTTACAAACATTGTTGAAATGTTGTGAATTTTGCTTACATTTTCTCGGGGTTCATTTTCAATAAGACTGCAGTTGTGTGAGAACCTCTTTCTCTTTTTCATCTCTTTTTAATAAAAAGCTATTTTTAAAGGTATATTTCATCTCTCATCTCTATTTTAATAAAAATCTCATTTTGAATGTATGTATACACAATTCAGCATTAATTAACATTTAATTATTCAATACGGTAACCGGTCGTTTCGCCCCTTGAAAGTTCGCCCCAACCAGCTCGCCCACCAGTTTACCAGTTCGCTCCAAGCTGTTTACTAGTTCGTCCCATTCTTTTTCTTTTTTTGGGGGGGGGGGAGGGGGCTCCGTCATATTCTAATCCCAGTGTTGCAGCCAAGATGTTGCCACCTGGAACAGCCCTCACACTGCACTGCATTTTCTTTTCCTGTCACGTGCCCTAGACATTGGATGCAGTATTCAATTGTTGCATCGTTGAAGATATGCTAGTAAAATCCTTATTTTGAGCGTCTGTAACTGACAAACGTTGGGAACAGTCGAACAGTATGACTCGTAACTAACATGAAAGTGAATACCCCGTCAGATCGACACATGATTGGTTGGTTGCTAGCACAGTTGATTGTCAGCGTGCTTACAAATGTTTGAGAGTGCAGTCAGAGTACGTTATTTAGTGTCGTAATTTCACCAGATTTGGTCACATGCTATCCTCAAAACTTAATCATGATTTTACTTGATTGGTAAATTGACAAGTGTATCTAAGTGGGTTGGATGAAATATTACTCAAAACAAACATGTTAAAAGCAGCAAATAAATGGGCTTCAACAAAATCGTCTGACTGTTGTCATTTTTGATTCCTTGCCGAAGGCAGGCAAGGAATCTATGCGATGGTGATGTCGTGTGCGTGTGTGTGTGTGTATGTGACGCTTTGCTTGTAAACACGATATCTCAAGAAGGGTAACTCTGAGGGATTTCATACTTGGCATGTGGATTGCCCATATGATATAGAAGGTCCCCATTGTTTTTGGTGAAGGTCATTTTGATGTCACCAGAGGTCAGAATGTGAAAACCTTGTAAAGACAATATCTCCAGAAGGGTAACTGTGACTGATGTCATACTTGGTGTGTGGATTGTATATAGTGAGTAGAATACTGTTTTTGGATATCAAAGGTCATTTGAGGTCACCAGAGGTGAAACTGTGAAAACCTTGTAAGCAATATCTCCAGAAGGGTAACTTTGACTGATGTCATACCTGGTGTGTGGATTGGGTGAAAGGCTTATTATTGTGGTGTTTCAAGAACAATAACTGTAGTTGATCTCATACTTTTCATGTGGATAATTCATGTTTGTTATAATATAACCATGTCGGAAGAAAACACAAAGCCTTTTGGTTTTCTGGTTTACAATGGTGGCAGTATTCTAGTTCAAATTTCCCCATTTTTCCCAAAACTTGCCTACAAATGATTGTTGCACCTGTAACAGTTTTTGCTATCGTAAAAACGTTTTGCTATCGTAAAGTTGTAGTCGAAAAGTATCACAATGGCATTAAATGTCATTTTTGTGTGTGGGGGGGGGGGAGGGGGGAACTGGTAGGAATTTGGGTGAAACGACTTTCACTTGGGAGCGAACTTGCAAGGAGGGGAACGATCGGGGCGAACTGGTTGGGCGAACTTGCAAGGGAGCGAAGCGACCGGTAACCTTCAATACAGCCATATTCTGCTGCCTCTAAACCTCAAGTATTAATCCTTTCCACACTCTCTCGATCCCTTCTAGTTGTCATAACGTACGTCACGTCCGTTCGCAAGGATGTTTGATCTTTTTTTTTGTGGGGTCGATGAGCTCGTTCGAAGTCATCTTAATGATCGAACCGTTGATCCAGCCCATTAGTTTAGTTAGTAAACGGTCAGGAGGGACAATGTCCTCATAAATAGACCCTAACAGAGCAGACATACCCAAAATAATAACAATCAGAATATTCACCATGCCGAAAATATCAAGGGCATTCGTATAGCATTAACACTCCTAGACATCACTTACAGACTCCGGCAGGTCATTCCATTCATCCGGGAACTCTATGTGAAAGAAATACTTTATTAACACCCATTCAATACCCAGTGCATCTTATTTCCCTTAAATCTGTGACCACGAGAACTCCTTGAGTTAGACCTGCTGAAAAAAAACATTAAAAACTATGAACAACTGAACACTTGAAGCAGATCACACGCAGTCGTCTAAGCCCAAGGAATGTAAGATCATGCATTTTTAATCTCGTACCCCTCTCATGGAACTAATCAGCCTAGTTGCTCTTTTCTGAACTTTTTCCAAAGTATATTTGTCTTTTGAAAAATGGGGATTCCAAGCCTGCAAAGCATACTCTACATGGGGTATCACCAACTGCTCAATGAGCACAACAATAAGCACAGTCATGAGCACAACAATGTCCTCATGAACGAATTTGAAATTTCACCTAATAGCCTACCTAGAATTTGGTTCACCTTGGACTTCATGGATATTAATACCACCGAGACTGCATCTTATAGGATTCCATGACCAACCCGCAATTACATCTGTCTACGTTGAACAGCAATTTGCCAATCTTGAGACCATTGTTATCAAGATCACTTTAAACACACTTAGCATCATGTTCAGAAAATGTTCAGAAAATCTGATCACCAATATACCCAGATCTTGCAATTTAAGGAGTAAGCGACTTCGAGAAACCTTTTCGAAGGCTTTCTGGAAATCTAAAAAACCTACATCAACCGACTTACAACTATCCGAAGAACTAGTAATATCTTCCAAGAATTCAAAAGTTTAGTCAAACAAGATCTTTTCTGACAAAAACCAAGTTGGGAACGTTTCAACGAGAAGTTAATATTGAAATAATTGATCACCACTTCCCTAATAATTGACGCGATAACTCTAGAAACTAGAAAAGTGGTTACGAAAATCGTAACCACACTTGTTTATGAGTTCGTGTAGGGGAAGGTATACGTTCTTTTGTGACCGTCGGTTGGTAGTAGAAGGGGAACTTCGATGTTTGTTTCTAACAGATAGGGCCACATAAATATATTTAAGAAGATGCAAGCCGTGTCTAGATTCTCCAAATATGTTTGTGACAAACTGTTGGAGCCAAAACGTAAAAACGTCGAATACAGGATGTCAATCTTGGGTTGTAGGCTACTGCAGGCTACTAGAAGTATGTAAACCTACTATGCTACAGATCGCGTTTGGTTGCAATTACGTCAGGATTAATGATGACATTCACACCAAACTTGAAACTGATTTTTTTTTTTCAGTGAGAAACCCAAGGAATGTGATGCTCAGATCCATTGTGCTGCTGGCGGTGAGCTCCTTTCTGTACTTTTTCACCAGATGAGATCATGTAGCCAGGTCTGACGTCATCAGCGGCCACGTGTCCAGGTTCATTTCAACTACAAACTGTCCTCTGACTGTCAATTATCATCATAAACTTTGAACATTATGAAAGAAAATGTCTATTCTAAATCACGATAAAGTTATACATATACCTTGCTGGATTCAACGAGCCAAACAAAACTATGGGAAGCAATAGCCTACTGTCAGCCTGACTTGCTGCATTCTTTATCATATTAGATAACAGTTAAAGACTGTCAAATGCCTAGAGAAATTGGAAAAGACACGTGTGATTGAAGTTGTGAGTGGAATAATGGTTAGTAGCACAGTAATTGCTTTCAATGTTTGATGAAGAAGTACATGAGAGAATTTATTTTGCGTTTTGCTCTTCGTGTTTTGTACTAGTAAATTCAGTGCTACTAGTTTCTGCAAGTGTTATTGTTAATATTTTGACAAGCGGAGAGTGAATATGTCCTATATATTCTATGCAAGAAGCACTTCTTTCACCTTTGTATAGGCTTTGTAGTTTGCATATCATGGTACATTGCAGCCTTCACCTTGGAGGGTAGATTGGGATACTGTGACATTTCCAAAAGGAAATTCAAAAGATGCAACTATGGCTACAGTTCCAGTCTGTCTTTTCCCAAATTTTACTCTCCTTTTCAAATGATTGACAGCAATCTTGCTCCTATAGTTATATATGTTAGCTGTAAATTAAAACATCTGTATATGTGAACAAAAAAGGAAAGAAAAAGGTTATAGTAAAAATAAAACATAATGCAAATAAGTAAAATGTCCGACCAAGTCTATTCTCTTTCCAGAGTGTGGCAGGTAGCCTGCTCTTAGGTCCTTACTTCACTAGGCTGCTCAGTCACTTGCTTCCGAGCTAAGTTTAGGCCTTAGAATAAGGGAGTAGGCTAATGTTAGTAACTTTTGTACACTCTTTATGTCCAGCTGACTGATCTGCAAAATAATCTGGTTCATCATTTCAGTCAACATGTGAATTAATTAAGTGACGAGCTCCTGAAATAAAATCAGTCATGCCCCTAGCTCGTGCTCAGCCTATGCTTCAGAAATGAAAAAAAAAAATCCTGTAGCAACCCCCCCCCCCCCCATCCAAGTAGTCTGTTTAGTAGAATAAAACATGGATGTGCCTTCCTATTTTATATCCAGTAGCCAATCTGCACTGAACACGAGAGAAGTGTTACGAATGGTAGGCTATGCAAAACTGCAAATTCTTGCAATAACGACTTGTCTTCTACCCAGAGATGCCATATGTGACGAGCTGTCTGAATAGTCAACTTCGGACTCCGAGCTGCCTGATGTGTAAAGGCACTCAGTAAATGCCGAGTTGTCCCACTTCACAAAGGCACTGAAAAGTGTGAAGCTGTTTTGTCTTACATGGGCGAGTTGTCCATGCCTTCATGTGTGTGTTCTTTGAACGTTACTCTTTTTAAACTGCAAAACAAACTTTAGACCCTTTCGACAATTTCTATTGACAAGACAAGTTGGAAAATACTTTTACTCGTTATATTCAAGAGCTAAAGTCACTTTTAGGCCAAAATACACATTTTACAAGGACAAACAAGAGGCAATCCACGGAGTTGCATATCTCATCGCCAACATGCACATTGATTTAAATACAGGGTCTGCACATGGGAATTTGTAATAGTTTATTGCTAAGTACTTACAAAACTTGAAGTTAATTGGTTTAATAGTTCTCAAGATATGCTGGAAATACAAATTTTGGGGCAAAGTTGGCTTTTTCTCTAAAAAATCAGCAAATTTCACTCTCTTCACTACAAAAGTGATATACCTTGAATATTTCATTCTCATCATGTAAGTTTTTGCAAAATTTTGCATTAAATGCTCAAATACTTCTCAAGATATGCTGGAAATAGCAATTTTGGGACAAAACAGCCTTTTTACTCAAAAATCAGCAAATTTGACTGGATTTACCATACATCTTGCACGTATTGGCATCATGCACCACCTTTCCAAGTTTCAACTTAATCGCTCATATGCTTTTCAAAATATTCTGGAAAACCACAATTTGGACAGGTCCGGACGCACACACGCGCACACACCCTCACATATTGGCACGGACACGTTTTCATTATACCACCCAACAGGACCCTCTTGTACCCATGGTCACTCTACCATGGGGTACCCCTGGGGTGTCGCTACTCATCCACTCCAAGCGTTTCCATGGCAACCATTCTCCCATGCCGGGGTGCACAGTACAATATATAGCTCCACTATCAAAGTGACTACAATATCTCATCTAGCCCCTATAGGGCGATGAGATAATAAATCGTCGGGAATTGGCCGCATCGATTTCTGCCTTACAGTTTGTACACACGTACTCGCGCCTGAGGTGACTCTCCGCACATAGTACGCCCAGAGTGCAAACTATGCTGTGTGGATACGAATCATCGGCTGAACATTTACTGTATATATGTACGTGGCATGCCGCCATTGCCGCGCCGTTGTTTACAGTACTACGGAAATCGGTACACTACTACGGCTCAGACGATACAGCTACGCGTTTGCATACGGACAGCTTATACAACAAGTATGCAGTAGCCTATTAAACAAAACAACAGCCGTTTCTTTAAAAGGCACCATTTTGTGCATCAAAGATGTAAATTTTTAATCTTCGAAACAAGGATTATAGTTATCACAGAGATGTCATGCTGGTGACCATGTATGTCACAATTATTTGTCAAAATTCCAGACTTATTGAAGGTGTGTAACTGGAGATAAACTGAACGAAAGAACATGTCACGTGACTGAAAGGTAGGAGCAGGAACGCTATACTATTTATGATGGCTCATAAACAGTAACAATACCGGTAAGACTTACAGGCCTACAGTTACAGGAAAGACTACGTTTGCCCTTTGTACAGGTAGGCATTTGCATGCTTCCAGTCATTTGGAACAGAACCCTCATCAGGGCCTTTTTTTTTTAACATACACACTGGCGGCCATCCCCCCAGTCCCATACTCGGCGGCCCTTCCACTTAGCTCATTTGGCACCCCCCCCCCCAAGTATGGTCCCTTTTTTCTTGAAATTTTTGTTTTCACGTGTGAAAACAAATTTATGCAGACAGGGGAAAGTACAAACTACTTCACTCAGTGACTAGCTTAAAGTACACTGTTAAAATAATTCTACATATGTACAACAAGTCTATAACATGTTTAACAGTGTATACCTAGGCCTAGTTTCCTGAAACTAGGCCTAGGATCTCGCCGTAAATCCTTTTCCCGGAGAAATGTGTATATGCGAGTGTGCGATGTATATAGCGTGCGAGCATTCAGCGGCGTAAGGCCTGAGGGCTCGGGTGGGGCAAACCCAGGGGCCCCCGAATAAAGAGGGCCTTGCTGCACTGATGAGCAGAACTTAGAAGAGGGTTTTTTTTTTTTTTGAAGCTGCACGTTTTCGTTGGAAAAGAAACTATAAACGAGTCAATAGACATACTTTTCTGTGCGTGAATACGTTCGTCATAAATCGTATGCCCCTGCAACTGTAAATCTTTTCCGCACGACTGACTTAGCTCAGTTGGCTAAGGTACACACTGGAACCTTGATAAGCTACGCCGGTGCATATTATAGTGAAATACTGACTCCAATTTCAGTGAATTCGCTCCATAAAATTAGATCTAATTGATTCGCTCTGGCTGAGGATTGACACATGACTGCATTAGCCAATAACTGGCCAAATTTGGCATAGTTTGAGTCCCTTTGGCTAATGTTTTCCATAGCTATCGCCAAATCTCTAAGAATTGTATGTGGATATATGTTTCCGTATCAGACAGTAAATCGAATTTGGTATATTTTCCACTGTTTTGCTGATATTTCTCCCAGATCATTCTCCAACTTGAAGCTAATCAAAACATACCTACGTTCAACCATTTGTCAAGATCGGCTGGATTCGCTGGCTGTCCTTCCCATCGAGAGCGAGAAGGCATGGTCACTTGATACAGATGGACTAATCGATATGTTTGCTGGCAAGAGGACCAGGCTCAGTAAATTCAAGCTCTAGCCTTTCCGAGTTCTAGGGAAGTTGGATACCATTTGTTCATATTGCACAGGATTTACACCCGCCACCGATGGAAATATCACACTGGGAAATATACACCTTTATATTAATTGGACGTTGGTCATTTGTTTTTATTGTCCTTTCAATCTTTGAAAGTATTCTAGCTTTGCAACATTTTTTTGTCCCCACTTCAGTATATATGACAGACAAGGCGGACCAAAAATGTGTCTATGAACACAGATTGCCCCCAAAATCTCAACCGATGAAGTCACCACGAAATGTTCCATATACGGCTTACATTGCACCAGAGAGCTTGTAGAACTCCAAAGCTTCCAGGGCCCTAAGGCAGACCATGGACCCACGCCTTTGGAACTTCGCGCTCCACTCTCGTGATGTTCAGTTCAGTTCAGTTTATTTACTCTTTATACCTCCTAGTAGGTGTTAGAGTCAAAACAAACAGAAGAATAAGAAACAGAATATTATACAGAAAAAGGAATATCAAAAGAAACAAGTAATACAAACAAATTATACATTCAAATACACACAAATAGAAACTTAGTCACCATACCCCAGTACTGGAAACAATGTAACCAAACAACGAGAAGAAAAAAATGGGTGGATATATATGAACCACAAAGCTACTTATGCACAAACACCAACGTACAGACCTAATGAGTCATACACAAGCTCACCCCACACAATGAAAAATACTTATTTAAAGCGATTAGATATCATACCACAGAAAGTGGTTAGATTCCTTTGTACCCTGTTATTTCATTGATGAGAAAAGTTGCGCAATTTTCAAAGTGTTTGGACCCACCCAATAGTAACGTTTCAAAAAATGCTTCCTATCCGAATCAAATGCCGCGCACTGAAAAATATAATGGAATTCATCCCCAATCGATCCGCTTGTACAAAGCTCACATAATCTGTCATTTAAGTCGATGTTAAGGAAACGTCCAGCAACCGCAGGGATTTTAGTATTCACACAACAGAACCAACAAAGACTGAAACGATCACGATTACCCAAGGACAAAAGATACTTCTCCAAGACGAGCCTAGATTTAAATATACAATAGTTTTTACACTGGGAATTTTCATAAACTTCAGACAACCAGTTCTGCTCGTACATATCACTTAATCTCAAATTCAATGATTTCTTCACCCACGGAATATTAATATAGTTAGGATTGTTCCAAATATATGACATACCAGAACTATCTAAAATATGTTTGATCTTCAATATCCAGGAAGAACTATAAATACACTTATCATGCAAGGCCCGCAACAATTTATAATAGATTGTAAATGATAATTTATGTTCACTTCCATTAGAAATTCTCAACCGGAAAGGAATCATTCTCATTTCAATGGTTTTAATAATCTTATACCGCCCTCATTCACCAAGAACCATACAGTTGTGCACTCCGCAGCAGCCAGGAGCCCTTCCTTCGCTGGACCCGGGGCCACCAGACTCATCATTACGCCACTGCGAGCAGTGTGTCTTTTTACCAATTATGTCAGTGACGGAGATTTCTGACCTAGACGACAAGGCGACCAAAACACGGTCCACGGACTTAGAAGCCTAGGGATGGGCTAGGTAGCCTATAGGTTCGATCCTACAAATTTATAAATTTCGATCGACGGAGAAATTTGAGAAAAAAAGATGAAAAAATAAGGATGATTTGATAAATTTACTTATAGCCTAAGGTATGGGAAACTCATTTTTGGCAATCTGGAGAGCACTTTTCGAAAACACAAAATCATCCTAAAATACTTGGTGACTTATGGTGGCTTCGTTTACATGGTTCCTTTTTTCAAATTCCCCCCCCCCCCCACTAAAAAATTCTTAAACAAGGCCCTGACCCTCATGCATTGATTTGTTGAAGATCATGGAAAGTGAATAACAAAAATCATGAGCAAGTCAGTTTATTCAGTACGAAAGAATAGACAGAATCTGGACCGGGAGCCCTTTAAAACAATTTCCAATAAAAAAAAAACTTCACTCAACATTGATCCAAACTCTCAGAAGTAAACACTGAAGAAAAGTAATTACTCAAAATATCTTCAATTCTAAATGATGCAAGAATCCTAAAGAGGATCAACACTCCCCTTGATTTTCTGTTGAGACCGAACATGAGAGAAGAAACCCAAGGATATTCGTTAACATTTAAAGCAATATCACGCTCAAAAGCAAACTTAGCACCGAAGATTAAATGATTTACAGAAACTTCCCGTCTCTTAAAATTGTCAAAGTCCGTAGCTGACCCCGATGCAGAAGAACGAAACAGTCTCCACAATTTACGCTTCCATAAATACAGAAATACTTCCCTAGACATCTAGGAAGGTTTACGTTCTCTAACCTGACGTCTTTTCCATGGAACAAATGTCTTCATCGTGTCATTAATTTTATAAAGAAAGCAGTCCAAAGACTACAAAGCAATATAATTCACTGAAGCAAATTCAGCCAATCAATCTCACTGAGAAAGTTAAAAAAAACCCTAGGATCAGCACGAGAGAATTTTGGAACAAGATCATTGCTGTTTGGAACAGAGATTTTACATAGAACATCAAATCCAATCATATCATGATTACATGACGTTATGAAAATCCTCCTAAAATATTCAATAGTCCCTCTTCCATTCTCGATTACACATGACTTTCTGCCTATGGACAAAGCATCTAATCACCTATACAAAGCAACTCAGGAAAGCTTAAAGGCTGTATTGCATCACCCTAAGCTATATTTTTACCTCTCGGAAAGCAAAATTCTCAACTGGTTCTAAGTTACAGTACTCTTAGATTGACAGCAAATTCGAAAGATGCAGAGCAGCTCGTATTACACAGCGTACACAGGGATCCATTGTTTTGATTACACATGTGGAGGAATTTAAGACAGGCTGAGGGAGGGACTAGAGGTAGGTGGTTGGGAGAATTGAAACTGTCTGGGGTGATGAGTTTTTGTCTTAAAGGCATTGGATTTACGCCTCTAAACTATTACTTTACGAGATCTTTTTATTAATTGTCCATGTGGATCATCGTATAGCGTAAGGTGATAAAAATGACCCATAAGGCGATGAGGATTTGAAACAAGTCGAACCTCGCCAAATCAAAAATAATGTGAGGTGGGGGGGGGGGGGGTTCTCATTTTAGTGTGTATAAGAGATGATGCATGGCCTGACTAGCATCGTTCCTACCAACTTAATTAGCTCTGAGCGCTACAAACCGAACTTTGGTCACTACTCAACACCAGATCAAGGACATTTCCCCACCCCTCCCGGTTGGAAAAGGAACATTTTGATGCAGAAAGCAATCAGGAGCTAGTTCAAAGAATTCCCGCCCTTTCCTACCACTAACCCCTTCAGACCAAGAAATGTAAGGAACCTGAAAATTACAACATTTGTACCAGACACTTCCCTGACAATATTAAACAAAAGGGAATCATTCTCCAAAGAACTGTTAGGTGACCCGCCCACAACCAACCGGGAATGGCTGGGATATTTGATGGGAACTTCACACCAAATTGAATAATTCATCAACTTTATTCCTAATGCCAGACAAATTAGCAAAAAAGACAGCGAGTTTCCTCGTTCTTTTCTCGTTCACGTGTACTGTCCCTGTTTGAACTAGACTATCCAACTGTTAATATTTTAATCCTTCAGACCTCCTCACCCCAGACTTAGTTTGACATCACCTTATCGATTGTTGAATTCAGTGTCAGTACAGGGTTGCCACCGCACCAGACCAGTGAAGGCCATCCTTGAATATACATCCATCCTACCACAGAACCTCGACCACATAATACGTAACTACCACCCCCCCCCCCCCCAGACGCTCAGTCTCAAGCCAACCATTAATGCCACTGATCTTACACAGGGAAACCTTACCATCAAATTTTGGCAGAGAATGCTACAGAACACAACCTCGGCGGCCTGGTGGCGTTTAGTCTATACATTGGGTCCTGGGATTCACGGCCCAAGTTGTTTGTATCCACCTCCACAGCACTTTCTCATCCGTAACAACTTCATTCATAGTCTACAATTCTCAGTCTTTGCTCCCAGCAAACACACAGACCTTTTCTTCCACTTGTCTTTCTTATCGTGTTCTCTGTCAATATATCGGACAATCCTTTGAACCTCGAGAATAAACGTCACAATACTGTTACTTACGGCGGCCGAATAGGGCCATGAGTAAAAAAAAAAAATCCGTTTCTCTGACTTTCAATTTTTGGTTTTTCCAAGTTTATTCCGTTTTTCTGACATTAATTTTCGTTTTTCTGACATTAGTTTTCTTTTTTCTGAGTTTTTTTCTCGTTTTTGCGACTTTTTTTTTTTCGTTTTTCTGACATTTTTTTTCTTTTTTCCGAGGTTTTTTTTTCGTTTTTCTGAGTTTTTTTTTTCCGTTTTACTGACATTTTTTTTCTCGTTTTTCCGACTTTTTTTTCGTTTTCTGAGTTTTTTTTTTCGTTTTTCTGACTTTTTTTTTCGTTTTTCTGAGTTCTTTTTTTCCCGTTTTTCTGACATTTTGTTTCTCGTTTTTCCGACTTTTTTATTTCGTTTTTCTGAGTTTTTCTTTCGTTTTTCTGAGTTTTTTTTCGTTTTTGCAAACACGTTACGTAGTAACAGGGTTATCTCGACCAGCAGCACACGTACTGAAATCCTATACGGTCGTTTCACGTACAAAGAGTACGTTAGGTAAAAAAGGTGTTCGTTCTTGTAACAAACTGGTAAAATTAAAAATTATAATTTTTGTCAAAAGATACGCAAAAATATTGTAACAATATGTAGGAGCTATTCAAAGGAAGAAAATAACTGGTGCAATCAATGCACGAAAGAAAAACTTATTTTTGCGAGACGACTCTACACAGGGAACCTATGTAGTCCACATGTACGTGTTTGCGCGAAACAGATGTACGTAAGCCATCCGCATATGTAGGTCAACCACCTGTGTACAGCTTAGTGTTAGGATGTGTTCCTTCAATTCGTTCGAAACTTAGTGCATACTTTACATGCGATGCTAATTCTAGGTATATGATTTCTATGGTTGCGAGATGTCCCAAGCACATGTGCTTGTGAAAAAAAAAATGTCAGAAAAACGGAAAAAAAAACTCAGAAAAACGAAAAAAATGTCAGAAAAACGAAAAAAAGTCGGAAAAACGAAAACAAAAGTCGGAAAAACGAAAAAAAGTCGGAAAAACGAAAAAGAAAACCTCAGAAAAACGAAAAAAAAACTCAGAAAAACGAAAAAAAAACTCAGAAAAACGAAAAAAAAAAAATGTCAGAAAAACGAAAAAAAAAGTCGCAAAAGCGAGAAAAAAACTCAGAAAAACGAAAACTAATGTCAGAAAAACGAAAATTAATGTCAGAAAAACGAAAATCAATATCAGAAAAACGGAATAAACAGGAAAAACCAAAAAATAAAAGTCAGAGGAACGGATTTTTTTTTTACTCATGGCCCTATTCATCCGCCGTAGTTACTGCCATGATCATCTAAAAACTAAAATTGTCAGTACTGTAATTGCACTGAGAATATTCGGCCTCAATGCATAATTTCCTTTTGTGCGTGATATGCCAATTGGTTAAAAAATCCAGTCGCACGATTCATACATTGCCATGGCATGTCATCATTGCTTATCAACTTGATATTCCCAAACTTGTTCGGGACATTAAATACAGAATCATGTATTGCTTTTTTTTTTCAAATTGCAGACATGATATCCTTATTTTAAGGCTGGGTAAAGTACATGCGTCAAGAACGAGTAGGGAAAGCCGTTTGCAATTGCGGCAACCTGGGAAGTTTTTAAAACCCCGAAATTACTTGCATGCACCGCGTCAACTTATGGTGACGCTCCGCTTATATAATGATCCCGCTAGATAGTAGCTATCGAAATTCGGGCCAAAAAAATGTCTGTCCACTGTATGCTCAGCCCCTAAATATTTGCCAAATACTCAAAGAACAAATGAAAGCGAATGTGTCATAAGCCACTTCAGAGTTGCAACCATGCATTATAGGTCAAACGTCAAGAGGATAGGTTTATTGCCTGTGCTTATCGCGTTGAAAGCTGACCGTGGAAACACCTCTTTACGTGGCAGGCTTATGGCATGCGCGTACACTGTTTCGCTCGCACCCTCTAGGCCTACCATTATTTCTAGGCCCACCATTATTTTTGCACAACAGTACACTATAAAATGCTGGATTCTGATGTGGGAAAAGTCGAGAGAAAATCACTGAAATCGCTGTCATACATGTGTAGTTTAGTTTAGTGCAGTAGAAAAAAAAAGATCAGGAGGGAATGTCACGAGGTGGTGTAAAACCTCTAACTTAGCATGATAATTTATGGTAATACATTCAGAGTTGCCTAGATGCCAGGTTGGCTCAGTGAACTGTAAGGCATTGTTTGCATGCTAGCGCAAACCTGTAGTTACTATGCACATTTTGAATTCCGAATTACGTAACTAAAGAAAGCGGATAGCGTGGGCTTCCTCATGTATCCAGAAAACAGTCTATCAAGAGAGCCGGTACTCTGAGGTTGCCCAAGGTTTTGTGGCACGGTTGACGTGACTTACTGTCACCACCGGTATACACACCCGTTAAGGGTGTGTATACCGGTGGAGGTGAAACTAAGGCACCGCTGAGGGCGTATCCTTTTTTGGGGGGGTTCCCACCGAGGAGAACGTGAAGTGAATATCGTTCATTTGAAGAACCAGATGAAAGATCAAATTAAAACGAAAATGTTAACGAAAGTCATTGTTTAATACAAACGTTTTCGAAGATATCACATCTTCCTCCTCAGGTAAGTGAAATCTACAAAAATAGCAAGACAAAATAACATAAGACAAATAGTATCAGAAATAACGTCTGACAGGTTTTAGAAAACGCTGAGTGTATAGGATGATCCATGTTGGAACAGTTGGTTATTTAGAACAGGTTTGAATTTTTTGATATGCAAGGCTTCTTTGATTTTGAGTTCAAAACCTGTATTTCCGGTATTTATGATGGTAAAGTTATTGCTGTTTGCTGTTCGGCAGTCTATGCACTGAGTGATGTGTTCACGGATAGCTGATTTTCCTGAGAGATGTTCCTTGATCCTGGTTGCTGGATGCCTTTTTGTCTTACCAATGTAAGTTTGGTTCTTATCACAAGAACCTTCAAAAGAATAGATGGCATTAGCTTCAAGGGTCTTAGGAGTCTTATCTTTCAAGGTAAAGTAGGTACCAGCTTCGAAAGTTTTGAAAACCACATGGCATTTCGTATTGATACTTCTAAGGTGATTAGTTAAAGATCTTTTAAAGTATAGTAATGGGTGACCTGTAAACGGAATGGTGACCATGTAATCAATATCATGATCCTCCTTATCTTGATTACGCATTCCTGGACAGATCTTTTTACTGAGGAATTCCTTTACACAGTTATCCAAAATCTGACTAGGATAACCATTATGGTAGAAGATTTCTTTTAATGTGGATACTTCTACATCGAATAAGGACCAATTGCTACATACAAAATATGCTCTATTAAGAAAACAATTGATTAAACTAGTTTTCCATATCCATGGACAGATAGCATGAAAAATTTAGGATTACATTTGTATTACTAGGCTTACGATAGACTGTTGAACTGTATGATGAATCAAGTCCACAACGTAAACAGACTTCTGTGTCAAGGAAAGCTAACCGGTTTTGTTATCGTCACCGATAAGTTTCTCGACAGACTGTGCAGGCACTCACTTGGCAGGGTTCCAACTTGCAAGGCGTGGCAAGAATGCACGCAGGTGCATGTTTCTTTTCATAAAAGAGTCGCGTGGGTCTACGTGGCTGTACTGGTCACTTCTGTTCTACTCTTCTTTCTGTTCGCCCGCATCCTCTTTTACGACCGCTTATCTTCTGAGTAAGTTAAATTTACCTATTTTTTGGTGTAGAAAATTAAGCTGTCTGAAGTTGTATGCTCCTCGAGAAATTGTTGATAATGTATGAGCTGTCGTGTGGTTATCCTATTCAGGCAGAGTTATATTCGTTGAGTATTTTTAGTGCCTGTCTTATTTTCCCGTATGTCTATTTATGTGTGCTTATGATGGCTAAGTCTTTGTAATGAAAGTTTACAGTTGAATTGCATGCTAAATTGCATATTTGTTCGAGGGTTAGTCGGAATCCCTTATTTCCCATAACAGGTTTACCCCAGTCACCGCAGTTACCCCTGTCACCGCCGTTATCCCAGTCACCACTGTCAGTCCAGCTACCCGCAGTGGTCTCATTGTGTGTGAAGCAATAACCCCGTAACGATTTTGTAAGTCAAAGTAAATATTTTAAGAGTATGTATTTGGAAAGTATCATATGTATGAGATGTTAAAAGGGGGTGTGTTAAAATGAAGGTTTCCTGCAGATGATCCTCACAAGTTAATTGAATGTCCTTTTTATTTTCTCCAACACAGAATCTTGATTGGTTAATCTTGTTTCGTATCTGTTTTACATCCTGTACGTGAAATCTATGTGTGTATGCAATGTATTTTATTTGTTTATTTAAAGTACTATTGTTTTCTTCTCTAATCAATTTTTTTGTTCTTTTTCGCAGTTTCACCGTGCTTATGGCACGAGTGCAAAGTAAAGGGGTGAAACGTGTATTACGCCTTTCCATGTAATCATTTCGGGCCACACACAGTGACAGTGAAAAAAATCGTTACCAGTCAGGGATGATCCTTAAGCAACTGAAAATGGTTGTCCGAAGGACAACCAGCCGCAAAAATTTGGTTGTCCTCCCAAAAATTTGGTCGTCCTCCACAAAGGACATATAAAAATCAGAAATGTGCAAAATATGTATTTTGCACGTTCAAGAGCATGTTTTAATTTGTCTTTCTTATACAGGTTTGAACTTTCCACAGTTAGATTATATAAAAATAAGAAATGTGCATTTTGCGCATTCGAGACCATGTTTTTATTTGTCTTTCTTATACAGGTTGAAACTTTCCACAGATAAATTATACTACTGACTTGTAACTTAAAAGTAATGCTCAGGGTTTTTCCAAAGGAAAGGGGAGGGGGATTTCCAGAAGGAGGCCGGTAAATTCCACCTTTTCACTTTGATAATAAAAAAATGTCAATATCTGGGATCACTGATGCTGTTAAGTATATATCATATAGAAGAAAATCTCTGTATAATATATTGTTTGTTTCAAATCAAAATATGATGCATTTCTAATCTTGAATGGTACTGTTACTATTTAGAAAATTCATTCCTTTTGAATCAAAATCTGACAGTCGTACGCATGAAGTGTCTATTGAACACACACCAATGCTATAAACAGACGACACTCATCATCTGAATGGCTTATCTGAATCCTATTTGCTTCAACTGTCACCTCATTCCACCAGTCCACTCTCCTTTCCAAGGAATTTTTTTCCCCACGCCGGCGCGAGAACATAATCCCGGAGAATCACACAGTTCTAAAATATTTTCCCCCCTCTATTGGAGCAATCCATTTTGTTGATCCAAATACATTGTAGGCTAGCCAAAGAACTAGATAAACGAGAATGACGTCATCGAGCGATAAGTGAAGCCAAGAAATTTTGGGGGCGTCCTACGGAGTTGGGCAAGAACTTTTCCTACGGAACGGCGCGTAACACAAATTCAATGGAAGTAAAGAAGTGA